>SJYC01013924.1:0-14566 GCA_006408675.1 Madoqua kirkii | reverse complement strand
GGAAAAAAAAAAATAAGGGGAGGGGCCACCAAAATTATCAAAAAACAACAGCCTCCGCCTCAAAATGTATTGTTGAATGAAGTCCTGCACATGAAACAGCCTACAAGCTCTGCCAACAGCATACATACCAAAATGAGGCTACAGAATGCATTTCTTGGAAAACCAAACGAAGGAAATAGGAAGAAATGGGCAAAGTCCATTTCTTTTCTCTGCCCGCCTCCTGTTGCCTAATTCTCAGGTTTCATGCGGTCTTTGGAAAAGGGCAAGGTTCCAGAGTCGTGGGCCTGTGCTTATTTGATCCTGTTTTTCATAGCTCCCTTTCTTCTCGTTAGCTTCTCTCTCATGGATGGTGCTCACTTACTACATGAACCGTATTATTACCAGATGACATTCAGTGGAGACACTACATATGCCTTTTCTGGAACAAGCTGTAGCAAGAGTCTAAAACTTGTGGTTCTCAGAGCGTTTGGTCAGTCTCCATGCACTCTTCCTTGGGGAGGTTGAGACTTGCTGTGTTTGAAGAGTGTGGGGTCTTTCTCGAAAAAACTGTGGTTCCCCTTGCTAGGTTTGCAGGATGATTACAGAGCAATAGGGTGACAAGTGAAAATGAAACCCTTTATTGAAAACACAATGCGGGCCACTCCCCACACCCCAGCCAAACAAGTTCCCTTCCTCTGTCTATCAGAAGGGAAGTGTGTTTGGCTAAGTAAAGATGGGGAGTGGTGGGCAAAGGCAGGGGAGAAGGAGAAAAAGGGGATGGTGAGGGAAAATGGGGCTCCTGATTCTCCGCAGCTGCTTGGAGCTCTTGTCTGCCACCGTGGCCTGTGGTTCCTCAGGGGGGGGGGGGCGGGGGGTGTGGACAGCTGACCCGAATGGAGGGATCTGGGACGGTGGGAGTGAGGGAGGTCCGTCCGGAGGAGTATCGACCCGGGGAAGAGTGACTACAACACCGGTTCTTCTTGTGTGTCCTGGAAAGACCTATTAAAAGTCCTTTGAGTTCTTCTCTTCTCTTTTACCTTACATTTTTTAGCCACAAAATCAAAAATTAAAGGGAAGTTCTTTAGAGTAACCACCTCCGGAGGAGGTTACCAACCTACCGAATCTATAAGAGACTCGATTAATCCAGAACTGTATATAAACGGTTCATAAGACATAAATTTTTTTCTTTCATTTCCAAAATTTTAAATCTAATTCATGGAGTCCTGAATACAATATACCAGCATGGAAAATAAATGCACTTTGAAAGAGGAAAAAGGGAGCCTGCTGTTTGATTTACATCATTTTGTTAACGGGTTAGTCAACATTTACTCAGAACCCTCTGGGTACAGAATGTAATAGGCATATGGGAAAATTACCAAAGATATGGGAAGATATTTTTTTCTGCCTGCAAAAATCCAACTAATTCACTCTAGTGGAAGACACCAACTAAAGACATATGAGAACAGCTAAGAATACAAATAAAGGGAGCTGGTTGTATCCACTAAGGACACGGTTGTATCCACTAATTGCCCATGAGTGCTGAAGGCTGGCTCAGACTCACTGGCAATGAAGTATCCCAGCTGGGGACTTTGTGGTATCTCCCTGGCGAAATCCATCCAACAATAGCAAGTTTCACCTTTCTTAGCAATCTAGGAGGAACCACACAGGTAAATGTGGTGAACTTGAAGAGCTGGTTTCCTAACCATAATATTGTTTAACCATAATGATATTACGGTGGCCATCTTTGGATTTATGCCAGAGGCTTTGTAACTATATCAACTCAGGACTCTTCTATTTTCCCTAGAGTCAGAAAAAGCAGACATGACACTTGGTTCTGAAGACATCAGTTGTTCGTTGTTGTTCAATTCTAATTTGTGTCCGACTCTTTGAAACCCCATGAATTGCAACATGCCAATCTTTCCCGTTCTTCATTATCTCCCGCAGTTTGCACAAACTCTTGTCCATTGAGTCAGTGATGCTATCTAAACATGTCATCCTCTGCTGCCCTATTTGTCCTCTTGCCCTCAGTCTTTCCCAGCATCAGGATCTTTTCTAATGAGTCAGCTCTTCGAAACAGGTGGCCAAAGTCCTGGAGCTTCAGCTTCAGCAGCAGTCCTTCCAATAAATATTCAGGGTTGATTTTCTTTAGGATGGATTGGCTTGAGCTCCTTGCTGTCCAAGGGCATCAGTGATACCACCCAATCCTTCTGTGCCTCCTTCTGGCCAGCTCTCTTTTTGTGGACTTCTTGTAAAGTCAAGTGTCTGCTCTGGATAAATAAGACTTTCAAGAGGAGTGTGCTTTGCTTTTTCAAAGCTTCCTTATCTGTGTTTACTGCTGGCAGAAATCTGGAAAGCTGCCAAGAACCTGGCCAAAGCCTCTATTTTGAATGAGAAAGTCTACAGGGTAGGTCCAAGCTCCCTTCTAATTCTTCAAGAGTGTTTCTGGGTCCTTTTGAGAACTATCAGGTTTAACTGCCTGTGCTTTTGAGCGAAGTGCCTTTGAGGCCCACTTATTTTCTTGGGCTACAAAATCACTGCAGATGGTGACCGCAGACATGAAATTAAAAGACGCATGCTGCTTGGAGGAAAAGCTATGATAAAGCTAGACAGCATATAAAAGCAAAGACATTACTTTGCTGACAAAGGTCCATCTAGTCAAAGCTATGGTTTTTCTAGTAGTCATGTATGGATGTGAGAGTTGGACCATAAAGAAAGCTGAGTACCAAAGAACTGATGCTTCTGAACTGTGGTGTTGAGAGGACTCTTGAGAGTCCCTTGGACTGCAAGGAGATCCAACCAGTCAATCCTAAAGGAAATCAGTCCTGAATATTCATTGGAAGGACTGACGCTGAAGCTGATGCTCCAATGCTTGACCACCTAATGTGAAGATTGACTCATTGGAAAAGACCCTGATGCTGGGAAAGATTGAAGGCAGGAGGAGAAGGGGACAACAGAGTATGAGATGGTTGGATGGCATCACCAACTCGATGGACATGAGTTTGAGCAAGGTCTGCGAGTTGAATGGACAGGGAATCCTGGAGTGCCATGGTCCATGGATCGCAAAGAGTCAGACACAACTGAGCAACTGAACTGAACTAGTGGATCAAAACAAAGCACGTCAAAGCACCTGTGCAAAGACAGATTTTTTTTTTAATCCATCACAGAACAATGTTTTGGAAAATAGTAATAAACTACTAGGAAAATTCAATTTTAAAAAAGCCCAAAGACTACTAAACACAAGTTTAAATCTTTCTCTCTTTTTAGATTCAATACACAAAAACTATTCTGTCAAACTTCCATAAAAGTTCTAAATGTTTACTCTGTTTCTATACTTATCTCACTGAAGATTTGTTACCAACAATTTGCAGGATGGACTTGGGTTCAATCTCTGGTTCAGGAAGGTTCCCTGGAGAAGCGAATGTCAGTATTCTGTATTAGTATTCAGTATCCCTCTGCAGTATTCTTGCCTGGAGAAGTCCATGGACAGAGGAGCCTGGCGGGCCACAGTCCATGGGGTTGCAAAGAGTTGGACACGACTGAGCAACTGAACATAAGGTCCAATCTAACAGTGCTTGATAAATGCAGGCAGGAGGAATGAAATAATAAAATAATACCAATTACATGTGCTAGAAAATAAGCACATGTAAGCAGGAACCTTACCAGTAAGATTGAACAATATTGCTGAGAATGTCCCAAGAAATATCACTTTCACTGGCATCTTCAAAGGAGAAAGACTTGCTGACAAAACAAGAGGGAAAATGGATGAAGTTTCCTTCCCTGAAACCTGCCCACTATACACTTGCAGGCCACAGTTCTCCATGAAGATGGCAGGAACAGAAGTACCTTAGAGATACGTTGGTGCCAAGGAAAATGAATGGACCTGGCAGCCCAAAGCCTGGCATCAGTGTCCTAAAGACCCCACCCTGCTGGCTTCCCCATCCAATGGCACATTTATCCTGGGTGGACTGCTCTAACGAATGTCCCCTTTGCTCTTGGCCCTAGTGGTACTCAGCCTGGTAAATACAAGATTTCTCAGCTTACAGGTAGTTTTCTCAAGAAATTCCTTGCCTCCTCTCCTTCCATCCTTTTCTCTCTCTCTCTCTCACATTTGGTGGACCCCTTACAGTACTTAACTTGTGGCTCAGTGATAAAGTATCTGCCTGCTAATGCAGGAGACATAAGAGATGCAAGTTCGATCTATGGGTCAGGAAGATCCTCTGAAGTAGGAAATGACAAGCCAGTGTTCTTGCCTGGAGAATCCCATGGACAGAGGAGCCGTGGGGGTTATAGTCCATAGGGTTGCACAGAGTCAGATACGACTGAGCCCACACCTCTACCTTTCCAGCACTTACAGTGTATCATTGTATTTTTGTACATGGTTACTGTCTTCACACTTTTAGGTCAGTGAGGATTGGGAATCATACCTGTGATGTCTGTTCCTGTGGATTCTGAGCCTTGTCATGTTGTTTGGAACCAGGGCACTCATATCTGTGTGAGCAACTGCTGGGCCTCAGCAACCACGTTGCTTGTACAGGCTCACTTTGCTTTATTGAGCTTTGCAGATACTATGCTTTTTACAACTTGAAAGTTTGGCACAACCTTGTGTTGAGCAAGTCTGTTGGGGCCATTTTCCCAACAGCATTTGCTTGCTCCCTGCCTCTGTGTCACATTTTGTCAATTCTGGCAATATTTCAAGCTTTAAAAAAAATTGTTATATTTGTGAAGGTGATCTACATTCAGTGATCTCTAATATTACTACTATGACTCACAGAAGGTTCAGACGATGCTTAGCACTTTTTAGTAAAACAGTATTTTCTACCTAAAGTATGTACATTTTTTAGACATAATGCTATTGCACACATAGTAGGCTACAGTAGGGTGAAAACATAACCTTTATATGCACTGGGAAAGCAAAAAAATTCATGGGACTCTTTTAATTACCATGTTCTGTGTACTGCTGTGGTCTGGAGCCTAACCCTGCGATCTGAGGTCTGCCTGTAATGGAGTTTTTCTCCATTTTCACTTGTAAACTTTTAATTCAATGAACTGACTTGATAGGGTGGAATCATGAAGTAACTTAATTTTGTGTCACTATCCCTTCAAACCCAGTCTGTGGGCTCCTTCTCTTTCTGCTGGGGGGGGGGGGATGCACTTGGAGAGGTCCTATAGCTTGTAATGTCTGTCATGGGTCATAAAAAGTCACTGGCATCTCAAGAAATGACTTATGTTACTAGACAGCCACTGCGAGGCCATGATGGAAGCTGTGAACCTTTGACCACCCCACCCCCAACCTGGGGTCTCTGGGCTGCGCGCCTCACCTGGGTCCTAGCAACTGGGGCTCTGATCACTCCCATCAGTCCCTGTGGTCAGGGTCTTTAGTGAGGATGGAGGCCTTGCTCTGGGAGCCCTGCACACAGCAGACTCAGGAAGGCCCTAGCAGGCTTCCAATGACAGGGGCTGGGGGGCAGTGTCCCTGGGCCCCCACCCTTGCCTGCACTTTTCCACTGTGGGTGTTCTGCACGCTGGCCTCAGGGTTTGGGGGCGTTGCAGTGGGGTTGGGGGTTGGGGGGATGGTCAATGTCTCTTCCCTCCTACTGGGAGGGGTCCAGCACCTGCCGTCCTGTGGGCTCCCAGCAGATCCTTCAAGGCTCTAGGTCCATAAATGAAGTGAGGCAGTGTAAAGTTACCTAGCCCAAGCTCACTCTGCTAACTGCAGGAAAGGGAGCAGATGGAGCAGATGGCAGACTAGTATCTAAAAAAACCCATCTCCCCTCAGCCTAACTCAGGCTCCTTTTATACAGAGGAAGGGCAGGGGGAAGGACCTACTGAGATGTTGACCAATGGCTGAGCAGGACTGCTAACGGTCGCTTCTAAGGCCACTAACTTGGGGGAGGGGCCCACTGCTGATGCCGACCAATGACTGAGCCGCACGGCTAACAGCTGTGCCCCACCCCGCCCCCATTACAGTCACGTCTGTTGCTCTTCTTAGGAGGACACCAAAGACTTCCTCAGAGATACATTTGAGGAATTTTTTTTTTTTTAGTCTTTGCTTTCTCTCACCACTTCTGACACTTCCCTCTTGAAGCCCTTTTGCTTGGTTTCCATGACCTCTAGAGTCTCTTCACCTCTTTCCCTTCCCTTTCAGGCTCTCTCAAAGGTTTGTGTTTTCTTGATTGCTCTTTACCTACAGTGTCTCCGTTACCTGCCCAGTCTCTCTCCAGCCTTGTGTGCTAAGTCGCTTCAGTCGTGTCCAACCCTTTGCGACGCTACGGATTATAGCCTTCCAGGCCTCTCTGTCCATTGGATTCTCCAGACAAGAATACTGGAGGGGGTTGCCATGCCCTCCTTCAGAGGATCTTCCTGACCCAGGGATCAAACGTGCGTCTCTTCCATCTCCTGCAATGGCAGATGGGCTCTTCACCTGGGAAACCCTCTCTGGCCTTAGCTGATTCTGACTTTCACTGGTGGCTTGATTCATTCACTCCTTCATCACTGGGCCCTGGGCACCAAGCCCTGAAGCACATTCTTCAGATTCAAAACGCAGCTTCAGGACTTCCCTGGTGGTCCAGTGGTTAAGATCTCTCTCAAAGGTTTGGTTTTCTTGATTGCTCTTTACCTACAGTGTCTCCGTTACCTGCCCAGTCTCTCTCCAGCCTTGTGTGCTAAGTCGCTTCAGTCGTGTCCAACCCTTTGCGACGCTACGGATTATAGCCTTCCAGGCCTCTCTGTCCATTGGATTCTCCAGACAAGAATACTGGAGGGGGTTGCCATGCCCTCCTTCAGAGGATCTTCCTGACCCAGGGATCAAACGTGCGTCTCTTCCATCTCCTGCAATGGCAGATGGGCTCTTCACCTGGGAAACCCTCTCTGGCCTTAGCTGATTCTGACTTTCACTGGTGGCTTGATTCATTCACTCCTTCATCACTGGGCCCTGGGCACCAAGCCCTGAAGCACATTCTTCAGATTCAAAACGCAGCTTCAGGACTTCCCTGGTGGTCCAGTGGTTAAGAATCCACACTGCTAATGCAGGGGATACAGGTTCAATCCCTGGTGGGTGAACTAATATTACACATGTGGCGCAGTGCAGCCAAAAAAAGCAAAAATGAAACAAAACTCAGTTGCAGGTCATTCCTCCAGAAAGCCTCTCCTCAGCTTCCAGACAGAATTCAGCCTCATACCCGAGGCACCTTCTGCTTGAGGTGCCAGGTACTGATGCTCGCTCTAAGACTTTGCCCATTGTTGTAAGTATTGTCTGGGATGTCTGCCTCCCTCTTTAGACTGTGAGCCCTTAAAGGCAGGGACTCTGTTTAGTAAATTTTGTACCCCTGTTATATTCAGAAAAAGTCTATTAGTGATTATTGAGTAAATTAAAATGCTGTGTCTGATTAATGCTCTGCCTACAATTACAAATAATTTTATTTTTGCAATATTCCCTGGAAGCAAGAACAGTGAACATCAGATCTAAGCTCCTCTTCTAAGGGCAGGCTTGGGTGGAGGAAGGGTAGGTGGAGGAACAGATCAAATGCACCTGTGTCCAAAGCCTGGCTTTGCATGCCTGTATGGAATGTGAAGTCAAGTGGGCCTTAGAAAGCATCACTACGAACAAAGCTAGTGGAGGTGATGGAATTCCAGTTGAGCTACTTCAAATCCTGAAAGATGATGCTGTGAAAGTGCTGCACTTGATATGCCAACAAATTTGGAAAACTCAGCAGTGGCCACAGGACTGGAAAAGGTCAGTGTCATTCCAATTCCAAAGAAAGGCAATGCCAAAGAATGCTCAAACTACCACACAATTGCACTCATCTCACACGCTAGTAAAGTAATGCTCAAAATTCTCCATGCCAGGCTTCAGCAGTACGTGAACCGTGAACTCCCTGATGTTCAAGCTGGTTTTAGAAAAGGCAGAGGAACCAGAGATCAAATTGCCAACATCTGCTGGATCATGGAAAAAGCAAGAGAGTTCCAGAAAAACATCTATTTCTGCTTTATTGACTATGCCAAAGCCTTTGACTGTGTGGATCACAATAAACTGTGGAAAATTCTTCAAGAGATGGGAATACCAGACCACCTGACCTGCCTCTTGAGAAATCTGTATGCAGGTCAGGAAGCAACAGTTAGAACTGGACATGGAACAACAGACTGGTTCCAAATAGGAAAAGGAGTCTGTCAAGGCTGTATATTGTCACCCTGCTTATTTAACTTATATGCAGAGTACATCATGAGAAATGCTGGACTGGAAGAAACACAAGCTGGAATCAAGATTGCTGGGAGAAATATCAATAACCTCATATATGCAGATGATACCACCCTTATGGCAGAAAGTGAAGAGGAGCTAAACGGCCTCTTGAAAGTGAAAGAGGAGAGTGAAAAAGTTGGCTTAAAGCTCAACATTCAGAAAACAAAGATCATGGCATCTGGTCCCATCACTTCATGGGAAATAGATGGGGAAACAGTGGACATAGTGTCAGACTTTATGTTTTTGGGCTCCAAAATCACTGTAGATGGTGACTGTGGCCATGAAATTAAAAGACGCTTATCTGGTCCCATCACTCCATGGGAAATAGATGGGGAAACAGTGGAAACAATGTCAGGCTTTATTTTTTTGGACTCCAAAATCACTGCAGATTGTGACTGCAGCCATGAAATTAAAAGGCGCTTATTCCTTGGAAGAAAAGTTATGACCAACCTAGGTAGTATATTCAAAAGCAAAGACATTACTTTGCTGACTAAGGTCTGTCTAATCGAGGCTATGGTTTTTCCTGTGGTCACATATGGATGTGAGAGTTGGACTGTGAAGAAGGCTGAGCGCCGAAGAATTGATGCGTTTGCACTGTGGTGTTGGAGAAGACTCTTGAGAGTCCCTTGGACTGCAAGGAGATCCAACCAGTCCATTCTAAAGGAGATCAACCCTGGGATTTCTTTGGAAGGAATGATGCTAAAGCTGAAACTCCAGTATTTTGGCCACTTTATGTGAAGAGTTGACTCATTGGAAAAGACTCTGATGCTGGGAGGGATTGGGGGCAGGAGGAGAAGGGGACGATTGAGGATAAGATGACTGGATGGCATCATGGACTCAATGGACATGAGTCTGAGTGAACTCCGAGAGATGCTAATGAACAGGGAGGCCTGGCTTGCTGTGATTCATGGGGTCACAAAGAGTCAGACACGGCTGAGGCACTGAATTAAACTGATCCCTGGGTCAGGAAGATCCCCTAGAGAAGGTAATGACAACCCACTCCAGTGTTGCTTGTTTGTTTTTTCTTTAATTCATTTATTAATTTAATTGGAGGCTAGTTACTTTACAGTATTGTGGTGGTTTTGCCATACATTGGCATCACACATGGCATGTATGTGCATGCCATACATGTACCCACAGGTGTACATGTGTCCCTCATCCTGAAACCCCCACTCACTTCCCTCCCCATTCCAGCCCTCTGAGTTGTCCCAGTACACCGGTTTTTAATACCCTGATTCATGCATCAAACTTGGACTGGTCATCTATTTCACACATGTAATATGCATGTTTCAATGCTATTCTCTCAAACCCTCATCTTCTCTCACAGAGTCCAAAAGTCTGTTCTTTATATTTGTGTTTCTTTTGCTGTCTCATGTATAGGTTGTCATTAACACCTTTCTAAATTCCATATATATGCATTAATATACTGTATTGGTGTTTTTCTTTCTGACTTCACTCTGTATAATAGGCTCCAGTTTCATCCACCTTATTAGAAGTAATTCAAATGTGTGGGTTTTTTTTAATAGCTGAGTAATATTCATTGTATATATGTTCCACAACTTTTTTATCCATTTATCTGCCAATAGACATCTAGGTGGCTTCCATGTTCTAGCTATTGAAAACAGTTCTGCAATGAACATTGGGGTACACATGTCTCTTTCAATCATTGTTTCCTCAGTGTGCATGCCCAGCAGTGGAATTGCTGGTTGTATAGAAGTTCAATTTCCAGGTTTTTAAGGAATCTCCACACTGTTCTCCATAGTGACTGTACTACGGGATTGCAAACTAGTGTAGCCACTCCAGTATTTCTGCCTGGAGAATTCCATGGACAGAGAAGACTGGAAGCCTACAGTTCCTGTGGTCACAGAGTTGGATGCAACCGTGCAACTAACACTTGCACTAGGCCCCTCAAACATATGACTAAAACAAAGCTATTTTAAGTCATATAATGACTTCTTTCAAAAAAAAGGCCAAAGCTGCTTAAAACAAAACCTAAATGTCACTCTTTTCTGTTTCTTTCACTCCCCATATTGAACTCATTTCCAAGTACACTTGATTTGGGCTCCAGATCAAAACTAAAATCTCCACATCTTCATCTTTTTTCTCTATGAGAATCTTAGTCCCAGCTATCACTAGCTCTTGGGCTATTTCTATGAACTTCCCATTAGATTTTTTTTTCCTCATCTTTTTCTCTTGTAAATTACTTCACACAAAGGAGTCAAATTATTTTGGAATTATAGAGTAGACAATACTTTGTATTTGCTTAAAATCTTCCAATAGTTATCTTCTTGCAATTAGAATAAAATGCATACTCATACCTTGGAACACACATTATCAGCTGATGTGTATTATCAGTTGAAATATATATTTTCTATATCATCTTATGTTTCATTTTTCTTATTGGCTTCCCTCAATTCAGAGCCACACTGGCCTGCAGTCAGTGGTTAGTTACTCAAGGTCACTGCACTGCTGTGCCATCTCTTTTGAATGAGCTCTCAGTTTTGACCATTACTGTATGGTTCAATATGTGTTGAACCACCTAGTAGAAGAAAGCTATTACATTACTCTTTACCAAAGCATGTTTGTGTGCTTTAAAAAAATTTTTTGTATTGCACTCATTAGCATCTGGTTATTTTCCTTTATTCTGTTCCTCTTTCTAACAAAATATAAGTTGAATTAGCTGGTATCCTACCTAATCTATTCTTTTTCATCTTTATTGCTTTAGAATATCATGCACATATGTACTCAATATTTGTTCAGGAAAGAGTAGAAAGAGGAAGGAAGGGAGACTTGGCAGGAAGAAGAAAAAAAGGAATACCATAGTTTCTTCACTCAATTTTTTTCATTGAAGTTAGTTGCAGTACAAGGGTAGCATAAGGTACATATCATTACAGACATTGAAATATACTTGATTTCATTGCCTTTTTTTCACCTGGAATTACTTTATAGATTAGCAAATAAGGGCCATTACTGGCAATGAACACATCATTATATTATGCTTGCAAATATTATTACACTGAATGAAGGTGTTCAGTATAGCACAGCATTTAAAATACTTTTCAAGTTAAAGTATCTACATGGAATGTGATTTATTATCAATTTTCAGTTAGATAAAAGATGCTATTTTTTTCCTTTCCACTATTATGCTACCTGGCATGTAAGTATGTTAGCAAAGATTTGTTTCTAATCTAAACGACTGTATAAACTCAAAATGACTATTCAAACTTTGGCCACCTGGTGCAAAGAACTGATTTGTTGGAAAGGCCATAATGCTGCAAATGATTGAAAGAAGGAGGATAAGGAGACGACAGAGGATGAGATGGTTGGATGGCATCACCAACTCTATGGACATGAGTTTGAGCAAACTCCCAAGCTGGAGATGAACTGAGAAGCCTGGTGTGCTACAGTCTGTGGCATCGCAAAGACCCAGACATGACTGACTGGACTGAATCGAACTGATATAAACTCAAACAACTTTTCCAAAGTTCAGTAAAATTTATTGATAAAATGACTGACTACCTATGTTTGATATTTTTTCTGCCAGTTTGATAAAACAAATTTCTCTTTCTGGATAGTGGAGTGACTCTTTATACAGTGAAGGTCACATGCATAAGAACTATAAAATTTGGACACAGGTATATACACAGAATCCTTGGGATATAACAGTTTTATGAAAGAGAGTTAAACTTTAGAAGAAGGAATTAACCAGGCATTTAATAGAGCTTCAATAGTAGGGAACATAGATTTTAAGGCACAGTGTAGCTGAAATAAAGGACTGAAATTGTATGGACCTAACAGAAGCAGAAGACATGAAAAAGAGGTGGTAAGAATACACAGAAGAACTATACAAAAAGGATCTCATAGACCCAGATAACCACAATGGTGTGATCACTCACCTAGAGTCAGATATCCTGGAATGTGGAGTCAAGTGAGCCTTAGGAAACATCATTAAAAACAAAGCTAGTGGATATGATGGAATTTCAGTTGACCTATTTCAAATTGTAAAAAATGATGATGTGAAAGTGCTGCACTTAATATGCTAGGAAAGTTGGAAAAGTCAGCAGTGGCCACAGGACTGGAAAATGTCAGTTTTCATTCCAATTCCAAAGAAATGCAATGCCAAAGAATGTTCTAACTATTGAACGATTGCACTCATCTTACACACTAGCAAAGCAATGCTCAAAATTCTCCAAGCCATGCTTCAACAGTACCTGAACTGTGAACTTAAACTGTGTTCAAGCTGGGTTTCGAAAAGGCAGAGGAATCAGAAATCAAATTGCCAACATCTTTTGGATCATGGAAAAAGCAAGAGAGTTCCAGAAAAATATCCCTTTCTGCTTTATTGACTATGCCAAAGCCTTTGACTGTGTGAATCACAATAAAGTGTGGAAAACTCTTCAAGAGATTGGAATACCAGACCACCTGGCTTGCCTCTTGAGAAATCTGTATGTAGGTAAAGAAGCAACAATTTGAACTGGACATAGAAAAACAGACTGGTTCCAAATAGGAAAAGGAGTATGTCAAGGCTGCATATTGTCACCTGCTTATCTAACTCATATGCAAAGTACATCATATGAAATGCCAAGTTGGATGAAGCACAAGCTGAAATCAAGATTATCAGGAGAAATATAGCCTCAGATATGCAATGACACCACTCTTATAGCAGAAAGTGGTGATGAACTAAAGAGCCTGTTGATGAAAGTGAAAGAGCATAGTGGAAAATTTGGCTTAAAACTCAACATTTAGAAAACTAAGATCATGGCATCGGGTCTAATAGCTCCATGTCAAATAGATGGGAACAGTGAGAGACTTTATTTTGGGGGGGGCTCCAAAATCACTGCAGATTGTGACTGAAGCCATGAAATTATAAGATGCTTATTCCTTGGAAGAAAAGTTATGACAACCTAGACAAAATATTAAAAAGTAGAGACATTACTTTGCCAACAAAGGTCCACCAATCAAAGCTATGGTTTTTCCAATAGTCATATATGGATGTGTGAGTTGGACTATAAAGAAAGCTGAGTGCCAAAAAATGGATGTTTTTGAAACATGGTGTTGAAGAAGACTCTTGAGAGTCTCTTGGACTACCTGGTGATCCAACCAGTCTATCCTAATGGAAATCATTCCAGAATATTCATTGGAAGGACTGATGCTGAAGCTGAAGATCCAATACTGTGGCCACCTGACATGAATAACTGGCTCATTGGAAAAGACTCTGATGCTGGGAAAGATTGAAGGTGGGAGGAGAAGGGGATGACAGAGGATGAGATTGTCGAATGTCATCACTGACTTGGTGGACATGAGTTTGAGTAAGCTCTGGGAGTTGGTGATGAACAAGGAGGCCTGACCTGCTGCAGTCCATGAGGTCACAGAGTCGGACATGACTGAGTAACTGAACTGGAACTGTATATTTGAAATCCCTTTTATAAAAGCCTGACATCTTGTGTTGGCAAGAGCCAGATGTTGAAACCCAAGGCAATGACAGCCTCCAGAATATAGTGAAAAATACTAGGAAGGAGTTAGAGAAGGGTAACTCAAAGTCTATATATGAACCCTAGTCAAATAACTATCTGAATCTTGAACCATGTGCATAGGCGCAGAATAAAACCATCTTTCAATTGAGGTGGGAGGAATTGGGAGATTACGAGTGATACATATACATTGTTGACACGATGATAAAATAGATAACTAATGAAAACATACTATATAGCACAGGGAGCTGCACTTAGTGCACTGTGGTGACATCAATCGGAAGAAAGTCAAAAAGGCAGGAAATATATGTATCTATTATGGCTGATTCATTTTGCTGTATAGTAGAATCTAACACCAACATTGTAAAGAAATTTTACTCCAATAAAAAGTAATTAAAAAGTGAGATAAAATTACTAAACTAAAATTTGAGCAGTTACCATTTGCACACAAGACAGAGATTTCAGTAACCAAGTTAATTGTCTTCTAAAATAAAACTGAAAATATCTACACTCATTGAAGGACTGTAACAGAATTTATATTCTCAGAAGCATAATATTTACAATGTCCAGGATATCACTCAAAACTATTCAACATATGAAGATAGAGAAACAAAAATGTGGCCCAGTTCAGATAAAAAGACAATCAACAAAAGCCAAGTCTTAGATAATACATGTATTGGAAATATCAAACCAGGACTTTATAGGAGCTATTAATATCATAATTATACTCACTGAAGTATAAAAAATATGCTTGTAATTAATTAAAGGTAAAAACCCACAAGAGAGAAATAAAAAATATATATTAGAAAGGAAAATTTTAGAACTTCAAAGTATAATGTATGATATAAAAACTACTGATGATGTGGGCTTCTGAAATAAA
>SJYC01013923.1:0-23182 GCA_006408675.1 Madoqua kirkii | reverse complement strand
ATACAGTTCTGAAAAAAAAAATCTATTTTAAGAGAAGGCAGGAAATGAGTTGCATGTGAATAAAAGAAAAAAAAAAAAAAAGGACAGTAGGAAAACTAATAATGAAACTGTAGACTCAATTCAACCATACCAGTAATTGCATGGCAAATGCATTGCAACAGTAAATCCAAGAAGGTTTAAACGGCTATATTAATATAAGACAAAATAGACTTTGAGGCAAATAATACTATTAGAGATAGAGGGATATTTTATAATGATAAAGTTCAGCTAATCAGAAAGATGTAGCATTTATATACATGTGTTCACTAAGTAGCAGTACTTCAAATACATGAAGCAAAAATGCACAACATTAAAAGAAAGCAGACAATTCAGCAGTAATATTAAATATTTAACTCATTTATTTATGTAGTTAATAGAAAAATCAAACAAAAATAATCAGTAATGCAAATATCCTGACCTAATTGATATCTATGGAACAGTACACCCATCAAGTCCTGAATATGCATTCTTTTCAAATGTACATAAAGTGTTTATTGAGACTAGTGATACATCCATAAATTGACCTGTTATATGTTCCTTTAAGAAAATATAAGATATAAAATATTGGGAAGGAGGAAGATTAACAAAATAAAGAATTAGACAAATAAGTTAAAACATAAGTGCGAAACAAAGGAAAAAGGCTTGGGAGTGAAAAGTGAATGAAAAGAAAGCTGAATACAGATTAAAAAGTGTTTCATCTATGTCAGCCTTTGGGCTATTTTTCTACCTTGGAAGAAGAATGATATATTAAGTACATCAAATAAACAACATAACTGGTCGGTACAATGAATATGTTTTTCTTATGATTATAGAATTGTTGAGAACTCATTTTATTTCTTTATATGGCATAGAACCCATTTAGGGGATATGTTTTAATCATCTAAACTGTCCAGTACTTTTTCCTTGTGTTTTTCTCTACACTCAGCAATGTGAGTCTCAAGAGTTACTTGGAATTTATTTATATATGGTAGACATATCTTCCAGCATTTTTCAAAGAGTAAGACATAAAGAATGACTGCATGGTTCAGAATATACTGACATTGCTTATGTACATCTGCTATTTTTCCTCCCTAAGTCTTTCCTCTGCCTAGAAGTTCTTCTCTTCTTGCGTAGAGATCATAACTGAGGAACAAACATAAAATATGTCATCCAAGAGGACAACTTAAAAAATGTTTTTTAATGAGAAGGTAATCAGAAAGTGATTGTGAAGTCTGTACATAATCTTAATTAGAGTGTTTGTAACCATAACATCACAGCATGACTGATGAGGAGGGATTTAATACCAATACCAACAATCTGCTGTAAAGATTTCAGAATTCTGCTGTTAAACATTAGGCATTTATAGGTACTCTGGGAAAGTGCAGGTGTAGCTGAGCCCAAGTTATTTCATCAGCTCCATAGATTATAGCCAACTACTTATGTGTGATCAAGCACATTATTACATGTGTTTATCATACAAGATGGATGGATGGTCCACTTTTGATAAATAAAGGGGTCAGCCAGTTATGAGACTACTTTTTTTCAACAGGAGATAGATGATAGTTAAGTGAAATGACAATTAATAAATATATATAATGAGAGATATTTTTATTTTATTTTTAGTTACTTCTTATAAAGGCTTTTATTGAGCACTTACCCAAGGAAATATTCCAGAGGAACTCCTGGGCTTTGTTACTTAATATATATGTATGTGATTATCCATGGACTGGAAAAGTAGAGGAATATATACATTTATTTTGATTGAATACTTTCCCAACAGAAATTTTTAAGCAACTTCCCAAAAGACATTGTTGTTATAGGCTGGTGTCTATAATGGACTCAGTGAAAGCCTCATGTTGGGGGCCAGCATGAGGAACTCCGCCCATGGCAAAGGTCATGAGGAAAGGGGCTTCGGCATATGCAAAGGCATGACCAAGTCTCAGGAAATTCCCTTGCTCCCGAGCATCTAACCCCCAAACCAGAGTCTGTCCTGTACTCTCACCTACGGGTAACCATTTCTCTCCGAGAAGGAGTAAACGTGCAGCTCCAAGGCAGTAAAAATTCCTGGGCGTGACTAGAGTGTTTCAACTTACGGGACTCCTCTGAAGGTTATCTAGCCTGCCTGTATAGGTTCCTCTGGCCACAACAGCCCTCCAACCATGAGAGGCACGAGATGTTTTTGACTTACTAAAGGCAAATTCTTGTGGAAAGTTAGAAATTATTAGTATAGTGGGTTGGTTGGGAATTATATTGATAAAGGATTTCTTCTATTGTTGTGTCAATAACTGCCGCTAATTCCCTGCCCTAGGTGGGACAAGGGCATCTCAGGTTAAACCTCTCTGCGGACACATGATTGTTTACTACCTCTCAACCATAAACAGCACAGAGAGTTTTGGAGTATTCTGAGAATCTTAATTAACATAGGACTTTTTCTTGTTGTTGAGTCAATGATTGCCGCCAGGCCTCCATATCCTTTAGGTACCTGGGAATATATTAATCAATGTATTTGGAATGTAGAAAAGGAAATATAGTAGTTTTTGATGTTAGCAATATTAGACTTTTTGAGTTAATGAATTTTCTCTCTTGTAATAGATCACTGTACTTTGTTGTAAATAAGTGTGATTGCTATGTAAAAATGTAACTTTGTCACTATCTTAAGACTGAGTAGATCTTAAGAGGAACATTGGTGAAAGGATTTTCATTTGTTGGACTAATGTTTATTGCTAAAACCTTCATATTCCCTACACTTATAATGAATAGAAAGAAGTCTTAACCTTTAAGTATATAGGAGAAATAAGGATTAGCATATAGGAGAAATAAGTCTTAACCTTTAAGTATATAGGAGAAATAAGGATTAACATATAGGAGAAATAAGTCTTAACCTTTAAGTATATAGGAGAAGTAAGGATTAACATATAGGAGACATGTCTTAACCTTTAAGCATATAGGAGAAATAAGTATTAACCTTTAAGATTAATCATGTTAACCTTGGGTTAAATAAATTCCTTTCTTGATTGTAACTCACTACACTCTCACCTTATAGAAATTCGACTTTATTTGGAGGGTGGTGCTTGGTTTAAGGAAAAACACCCTTGGAAAAAATTAAGTTTTTTCGTTATCAGAAAGAAAGAGTTGTAAATGTCAGCAGGCAGAAATGGCTTGAAGATGATGTAAAACCCTTAAAACTTTTTTTATGTAAAGCACCTGATTTTGATAAGGTCAGGAATGCTGACCCCCACATGACTCTGTATTCATCCCTATATGTAACAAAAGTTATATAAGCAAACCCAAAAATAAAGAAATCGAATCACTTCCAGAAAGACTGATTCCCTTATGTCGTTCCTTTCTGCTCCCCAATTTTGTGGCTGAATTCCCATCTGGAGCGTGAGTGCCCACCATGCATATGGTCAGGAATGCTGACCCCCACATGACTCTGTATTCATCCCTATATGTAACAAAAGTTATATAAGCAAACCCAAAAATAAAGAAATCGAATCACTTCCAGAAAGACTGATTCCCTTATGTCGTTCCTTTCTGCTCCCCAATTTTGTGGCTGAATTCCCATCTGGAGCGTGAGTGCCCACCATGCATATGGTGCAAATTCCTTGTCTGGAACTTTATTGGTACCCCACATAAGCCAAGTTATTCAGCCCCCTTTCTCTCTCTCTTATTATTTTCTGGTCGAATTCCCATCTGGTGCATAGGACCCACCAAGCCTACTAATTCTGCCTGGGCTTCTAAGATCAGACCCGGGGGGGCCTCAGTGCCTCCTCTCCTTCGGGAGAACGGGAAGACGCCTACGGCCTACGTAGGTGGTGATTGGTACCCTGTGTTAACCAAGTTATTTGGCCTCTTTTTCTCTGCTAAATTCCTAATCCCCCTCTATCAGTAGTTAAATAAGTTTTTTCTAGGACTCTTACTCCGTCCCTACCTTCGAATCACCCTGGATCCACCAGGGCGGGACCCCGGCAGCCTCATACTTGTGTGTGTTAACATGTATGTATGCCACAGTATATTGGTTATTATTTGCTGCCTTAAAAATTATCCCCAAGCTAAATGACTTAAACAGCAATCATTTTATTTTATCAAACTTCTGTGGGTCAGTTTTGGTCTGGGCTCAGCTGGGTTTGTCTTTTGTTGGTATTTCCTGGGGTCACTTTTGTGACTGTAGTATTCTGGCAACTCAATTACAGGGTTGCAGGCCTAAGAAGACTCAGTTCTGCATGGTTTCACCCTCCAGAAAGCTGGCCCAAGCCTCTTCACATGATAGCACAAGGACTCAAGAGGAGAGAAAAGCTACAAGGTTTTGGTGGCCTGACCCTGGGAATCATACAACACTATTTTCATTGATTTCATTTATGTAACTAAGTCAAAAAGTCCTCCCAGACCTAAAAGGTGAAGGAATACATACCGCCTCAGGAAAACAGAAGCGACACATACCTAAATGTAATTTTAAATTAATTATTACAATTTAATGAACACAGAGATTATCATTTTCCATAACCATGGCCACCCTGGGATCATCACAGAAAAATTTCTCCCAAGTTCTTATAGAACTCAATATGAGAGGAAACTTGCCATAAAAATCATACAAAACAAACAGAGACTAAAACAAAATAAAATATTCCTTAACATACTCATTGGATTATTCAAAGTTAACACTTACATGATTTAAGCTTTTAATTAAATTATATTTACTTTGGACAATAGTGAACAAATGTATTGGATGCTCAAATTCCCTTCTTCAAGAAAGTATTTACATTTCCTAGAGTTAAACTCTAGATCTATATATTTACCCTGTAAGAAAACATGTTCCTGACAAAAGACCTTCCAAGTGACAGTTGATTTAACTATTTTTTCGTCTTGGTTCTGGATGAGTGCTCCTCTTCCATTCTACCATTTACTGTTTTCCACTGGGTTTATGTACACTGATCTCTGCCTCCTAACAACTAATGAGACAACTTGTTAGAAAGCTGATGTATTTGTTGCAATTTTTTTTCATATGGTTTTTCAAATAACACTCTTTAAGGCATAATAATCCAAATAATTTCAAATAATTCAGTTTATATTTTAAAGCACAACAACATGTTTTCATTAACCAGTTATAGTTATTGACAGCGTTCCACTTGGATCTCCTTGGATCTCTTTTAGACTTTTTGTTTGATTTTGTTTTGAATGACCTGCACCTCTGATTCTTTTCAGAAGAATTTCCCCTAGAAGGAAGAAGCAGATTTCCTGTGCTCACAAAGAACAGGGGATGCCTGGGAGTTTAGATCCCCGGGGACAACGCTACAAATGACTTGATGGCATGAAAGCTCAACTTCCTTACCTGTAGAGAAAAGAACTCTCAGGTGTAACTCACACACCCTAATCGCCCTTGTGGACTGGGCTGAATCATGTTTTATAGGACTTTGCCTAAAACCATGCTCTAATGTGACTTGTTTGCTTGCATCCTTGCCTCACTCACCTGTTTCTACTGGGAAGGCATTTCTGAAAAGATCACTTTGCATTTACCTCAGGTTTTTGAGTAATATGACCTAAGACAATAAACCAATGATCTATATAATTCTTTAACTTAGAAAAGTTTATTCTTCTCACTTCATCATGTGCATTTTACAAGCTATATTACCCTGGTAATACCTACTATTACCTCTTTACATCTTTTCTCTACTGATATCTTAAGTAAAATGTTATGACCTGCACAAGTTTGCAGAACAAAATGAAAGCTTTGTTAAAAATATGATATTAAAGAGCCTTTATTTAATGTCAAAAAATACTTGAAAGTTATTTCCAATATAGTACAGAAATTTTGTTATTCCATGTAACGTATTGACTTATGTGTTTTATTAGCACCCCAAGAGTTAAGGACTGAGACAACCACTGGGGTTATTTCAGATACATGAAACAATCCATCAACCTAAAATATTTGACTCAAACTAACAATGTCCACAAGTTTGTCCTTCTTAGGTTTTCATAGGAAATTCAACCAATGTTCTTACAGAATCAAATAAGTCTCCTTTTTACACATTCATTTCATGCACATTTGGTGTTCATCATGTGTAAGACATAGTGAGGCAGAATTGGCTATACCAGTGCTTAAGCAGTCCAGTAACAGTCTAGAATATTTCTGGATTGCTCCTGATAGACAGTCAAACATAATTAGATACATTTTTAACAGATGTTCCTAATTCACTAATTCCATCAGTTTCTTGGCCTATCATTAATATAAAAACATTGACTGAGTGTCAAGTTAGTGTTGAGTGTTACAAATACATTGCACACTTTTGGTAGAAAAAATGGCATTCATAGCCTTTGTGATAAAATAAGCAAATAATCTAACTGAGAAATTAATAATATATGAAACAATGATAAACAATACAAATAAGGGTTCTGCAAAACTGTTATATTCTTTGGCATTGAAGATAATTGTTCAGAGTTGAGAACAGAAGAAATGCATTGAGGACCAAATAGGAAAATATTCACTGAGAATTAGAAGTGTGTTGAGGATCGCCAAGAACACTTTCAGACTTGATAATTCTCTAAGGACTCACATAATTTAAAAAAAAAAAAAACTATTATATTCATTATTATAGACTATGACAATGAAAGGACACAGATAAAATCAGCAAAGAAAAGGTAGATGGGCAAAGTCCAGCAGCAACCAGGAGAAAGCCTCTAGGTATCCCCTGCCAGTGGGCATGCACTTAATTCTCCCAAAAAGAATGTGATAACACATGTGAAATGTTGCCCACCAGGGAAGCTAACTGTGCTTGGACATCCAGAGATTTCACTGGGGTTTAGTCCTAGGGGCGTACATCTCCCAGGTGTCTGTTCCAGAATTCAATCTCCACTTCCAAAGGAACAGTGACTAGTTACCAGATAGCATATTGTCAGAATTAACTTACATGGTTAAAGTGTTCTCATTAGCCAGAATATTTCACAGGCTCAGAGATTATTTTCTAGAAGCTGACCAAGGGACAGTTATGAAGACAGTCTTTTCTTTGCTATGTCTAGGGTTTGGAGCAATGTAATCCTACTGAGTTAACCCTTTCCAGCCAAAGCAGCTTGGAAAGAAAAGGTCACAAATCAGAGTGCAATTTCAATTTAAGATATTTATTTCAGCATCCAGGTTACTACATATTCCACTATCAAGTGCACATTCACCTGCGTTGTATATTTCCTGACAAAGAAAAGTTTATCATTATCACAGAAATTCTTTATGAGAGTAGAGAGCTGTGGATATGGGGTGAGGAGCAAAGTCAGGAAACCAGTTGATGTTTTTCTTATTTGTATGTGATAAATCTATTTTTAGAAAATTTGAGCTGTTATATTACTGATATCCTACTTACTTTATGTCATCAAATCTTTTTCTTTTTCAATATTTAGTGCTTTTTGGAGAATAGAACATTTATGCCTAGCGAGTTGACACGTTGTAAATGATGAAAATTCAAAGTGTGAGGTATGTCAAATAAGCTCATTTGGCTTTGAAATATGCCACTCTCAGCTAAATTGTAAGTTCATCTTTATTTTCTGGTCTTTAAAAAATATACCACAAAGGCTCTTTGACAAAGAACAGGTACTCTATTTATTAAATGGAATAAGAAGGTCCTGGAGCCATTAGAGAATGTGTACATTTAACTTCAAACATAAAAAAAATGTATTCTTAATTAATTGCCAAGACTTTAACAAGCAAAGAAAACAAATATAGCAATTTTAATGGTGTTATTTAGGTTAAGGAACTCAGTAAATTATAATCAGTAAGGGAAAAAAAATGAAAGTATGCTAAGCATCTGATATGCCTTTTATTAATATTTGATAACTGAAAGACAAATGGAAATGTAAGTTGGCAGTATTTTAAAGGAATCATACATTTCCCAGTATGAGATAATAACCACACCTGTTAGTTGAGAAAATTAGAATAATATGTCATTTATTAAATTTATTTTCACTGCATTAGTCATATTTATATATATTTAAAGGATATATAAGTTGACAATATGTTTATTATTTAGTAAATACACATTTCAATTTGCACAGGAAGCTACATAAACATGGAGCTTTAAATTTCCATAGCTTCCTTGGAGTCTAAAAACCAAAGTATATTACCATTGCCCTTGATTAATCTATATAAAATAACAATTTCATCAGTTTTATAAATAAATCTTAGTAGATCAATATTACCTACTGCATTGATCTTTAATTGAATGAAGTTCTTTCAGTTCAGTTCAGTCACTCCATCGTGTCTAAACTCTTTGCGACCCCGTGAATCGCAGCTTGCCAGGCCTCCCTGTCCATCACCATCTCCCGGAGTTTACTCAAACTCATGTCCATCGAGTCGGTGATGCCATCCAGCCATCTCATCCTCTGCCGTCCCCTTCTCTTCCTGCCTCCAATCCCTCCCAGCATCAGAGTCTTTTCCAATGAGTCAACTCTTCATATGAGGTGGCCAAAGTACTGGAGTTTTGACTCATTGGAAAAGACTCTAATGCTGGGAGGGATTGGGGGCAGGAGGAGAAGGGGATGACCGAGAATGAGATGGCTGGATGGCATCACTGACTCAATGGACGTGAGTCTGAGTGAACTCCGGGATATGATGATGAACAGAGAGCCTGGTGTGCTTCGATTCATGATTAATGGGGTGGCAAAGAGTCGGACATGACTGAGCTCAGAACTCAAAAATCTAAAGGATAAGTTTTAAAGTTTTTATAACTTCTATTTGTTAAGCTTTCTCTCTGTTAATATCCAATTATTTGTTACGTACAGCATTATTACTTATTATATTACCATCTATGAGGACATTCTTAGTGGATATTTTTTATAGAGTATTGAGTCTTCTGACTTCCACACAACCTTTGTTCTAGAGTCTCTTTACTTTATTTATTTTTCATCTATTTCTCCTGTAAGGATTGTGTCTGTTTTGCCTTTTCCAGTGGTAATCTTAGTCATTGATTTCCCATTGTGTATCTCCTTGTGGGCTTCCCAGGGAAAGCTGGTGGTAAAGAACCCATCGGCCAATGCAAGAGACATAAGAGACATGGGTTCAATCAGATCGGTAGATTTGGAAGATCCCCTGGAGAAGGACATGGCAACCCACTTCAGTATTCTTGCTTGGAAAATCCCATGGAGAGAGGAGACTTGTGGGCTACAGTCCACAGGGCCTCAGAAGAGTCGGACATGACTGAAGCAACTTAGCACGCATGCATCTCATCCGTATTATCCATTTGAAGTTGGATTTGATTGCATTTGATAGTTCTGCATTTTTTTCCATTTCATTAATGAAATGAAGGTAAGTAGAACACAGGACCAAAGACTGTGTTTTATGCTTTGCAAGATCACCTGTAACCCCTAGCACAGTTATGTAAGGGAATAGTGGACTAAAAAATCAGTCAGTGGTGATACTGATGGACAGACCCACTAAAGCATGGTGGTGAGGATTACACTTCATGGTACTTCAGGTGAAATTTCACCTTTTTTTTTTTTAAATAATAAACACTAACATCATCCTTTGTAATCTATTTAAGGAGGTTACACCAAATAAACTATCTAATTTCTCGATGGGTACATATTCCTCATATATATGAGGAAAATAAGCAGTGAAATGTGTAACTGTTCAGAGAAATTTTCTTTGTCAATATTTTCTCAGGAATACTAACAAAAGGAGTAAAAAGAAAATCATTCTTTTAGATAGCAATTTGTGTTTTCTTATGATAACATAAGAGCCCTTTAGACCTCGAAGTTGGTCTGGAGTCTGGCAGATGAAGTCTTCCCCAGCCAGGAGTCTGTCTTGGACACATCGAGGATGTGAAATCACTGGTGAAGAGGAGTTGTACTTGCTAGCACTGTCACAGTTCTTGGATTTTTTTCTGTGTCTTTTTCACACAGCAAGATGGTTTGTCAGTGCGTTGTGACTGTGTGTCAGGAGGCGCCTCATTACTGGTCTGCATGGAGATGAGAAGGAACTGAGGGAGGTTGACATGGTTTGCATTAATTGCATAGCTATCTGTTGTTCTTGCAGCCATCCAAGCATATAATAACTTAAGTAGAGTTTCAGTGAGTTAGAAACTTCAGCCTCTTGTAATGTTTTGGCAATCTGATTCCCTATTATAGCACAGTCAGTACTTTTATGTAAAGTCTTGACAGTGAGCAACAAAGGCCACAGACCTTTGTTTTCTCCTGCCACTCAGTGCCACGGGGATATTATCCGTGTGCACACAAAAGACTGGAGGTCACTGATTGTAGCTCTGGAGTCAGAGTTAACCCCTCTAATCATTTAAATCTCAGGTACTAGTTGATTCTTTTTCCAACAAGAAGTTTGATCCAACAAGGAATATGGTACAGTAAGTATGGGGGAAATGCTCAAATATTTTTATGAAGTATATTAATAAAAGTGCACATAATTTTTCAAGCCTCTTTCACAGAAGATTTATGGTAGGTACTCAAAAATCATTGGTTGATGGAAATTTGACTCAGTGGTATAATATAAGGAATGATAATCTTTTCCACTCAGAACAATGTTAGGACTCATGCGGTTTAACAGTTAAAGATGTTTCTCTCAGAAAGAAATCAAGTAGTATATTGCTCAATGTATAAACAAGTTTCTTTTAAAAGCTTGAAAATTGACATTTACCCATATCCATTGTAGTATATCTATATTTACTATTGAGAGAGAGAAACAAGAGAATTATACCTCGAGAGAGCAAAGGTCAATTTTGAAAGTGAAAACTTTTAAATAAGAGGTCTAAGAAAGTAGGGCCCAAATATAATTATATCTTGACTAATAATTCTATCTGGACAAAATAATAACAATGTATAGTATTTTTTATAGTCTCATCGTATCAAATAACCTCAAAGTGATCATCAAATGAGAGTTAACAGTGATTAACTGACCCATCTGGCCATCCCCTTTTGTTGCTTCAAAAATGGAACAACATTTTCTCCATTAGAGACATTTTAAATTGCATTTATTACACTAATGAAGCATTCCTTGTGCTTTAATTAAGTGCACAAATGTTGGGGCATAGCATCTATCTCTCCCAGAATGGGAAATTGTTACCTCCAAGCTGAAAGAATAAACGAGATACTTACCAACACTTTGAAGAAGAAAGGAGTCAACTTCTAAAGGGAGAAAAAGAAATAGCTTTGGGAAACCTAATACTTCAGGCTCACATAAGTAATGAAAAATTTCAAATGTATACATCAATCAAGACATATTTATTAAGGATTTATTATGTGCAAAACACTGTATTGAAGAAAGCAAGTATGACAGATATGCAGAGTCCACACCGCAGCCCAACTTTTAGGGGAGGAAATGCTAATTTCATTATTGTATTTCTGTCCCCAAACACATTCCCAAAATATATGAGGCGGCTTATAAGTTAATGTGATCAAATAAAACAAATGAAGAAATGAAGACCTCTCTGGGCAGAATGAGCTAATTTAAAAATATTTAAACCCTCGAGAGCCAGAAGGGATAATATATGTAAAGAGTGGAATAGTTGGAATCAACATTTTTAAGTCTGGATGTTTTATGAGTGTTTAATTGAATTATCCTCTTATGGCTATGTTGGGGCACATTTATCAAGATTTCTGCAATTACTGGTTATTGTGAGCCTAGCCAGTTGTAATGTGCAAAAAAATAGCTGTCTTTGATCCTAACTTTGCAGGAAATCAGAGAACTAGAGCACTCTGTCCAACTGAGATGCAGTCAGAGTCACAGTCCATGCTTTAACAGAAGAAAGCTTTGCTGCAGTAACCATCCTAGGCTCTCTGTTCTCTTAACTAATTCATTGAGCAGCAGCATAAGAATGGCCTGGTAACTTGTTAGAAATGCAATATCCAAGGTCTTAAACAAGACCTGCTTCATCATATCTATATTTTTATCAAGATTCCCAGATAATTTACACACTAGTGATTATACTCCACAATCATCACTTATTTTTTGCTATAGGAAGTCTAAGCATTGTCTGATTTGAGAATGTAGGAAATAAAATCTGAAAGTACTTGGCTCAACTCTGGACTGTGTTTTTGGTTCCCCTCTTTGTGCCAAGGACGTTTTCTAGTCTGTATTTCACCATGATCTCAGTGGTTTGAGATAGGCTCCTGCTAAGATCTGTCATTAATCAATTCTGTCTTGCTGGACAGGGTAATTAAAGTACGAAGATAACTTATTAAGAAAGCAAAGTGGCCACACATCTAATCCAAGTGTTCCAATCAGTTTTGTGAAATGAAGTTGATAATCTTACTCTTCATCTGTCAGAGAACAATCATAGCTTCTAGCACAGAGCATTCTAGTGTACAGATTCTTTTACTTACTTATTTTTTCTCTGAAATATAACTCAGACCCTGCTCTACAATTCTGTTCTGACTGCACTAGTTCATAGATGTTCAGGTCATGAGCATTTCAACCATTTCCCACCTACAGTCTCCTTCCTCTAAGTAACATCAAATTTTTATTTTTAAATATAGAACTTATTTGGCTTTTGATTTTAATTATTTTTTATTTTGCATACAGAAGAGAATTTTCTGTTTTAAGACGAATTTCAAGATCTTAAAGTGATCCAGCTTGCTTTCTCATCTCCTATCATAATGTCAAACGTTCATTATCCTTTAGATACATAGGACTTTCTGTGCCCCAATACACGAGGAATAACATTCAAATCCTACACCTTGTTCTAAGACCTGTACCTTATTCTTTACTAAGATTTATTCCAAAAGTCACATCTGACTCTCAGTTTGCCTGTGTGTTTTTTAAAGCATGTTTAGATTAAGTACAACGTTATACACAAAACATTTAGCATAGTGTTTACCCTAATGGGGCTTCCATGATGGCTCAGATGGTAGAGAATCTGCCTGCAATGTGGGAGACCCCGGTTTGTTCCCTGGGTTAGGAATATCCCCTGGAGAAGGAAATGGCTACCCATTCCAGTTTAATTGCCTGGAGAAGTCCATGGAGAGAGGCACTCAGCAGGCTACAGTCCATGGAGTCAAAAAGAGTCGAACACAACTGAGCAGCTAACACTTTCACTTTCATTTTACTCTTAATATTTGATAAAGTTCGGTTCTAGGTTCTATTGACTTCTCACCTAGATGCTTATTTGTGATCCTAGGATATGAGACTTGCGATGATAAACTATGTATATGCTTTTGATTGAAGTATTGTGATTTGCAATATTATATTAGTTTCATGTGTACAACATTGGAATTCAATATTTTATAGAATAATGGCTATACAATATGTTCATAATATTTATTTTATACATAGTAATATGTATCTCTTAAACCCATATTTGGAACCTGTCCCTCACTTCTCCTCTTCTCCACTGGTGGCCATTAATTTTTCTCTATAACTGTGAGTCTATTTCTTTTTGATATAATCATTCCCTTGTTTTATTTTTCAGATTCATCATATAGGTTATAACATAGAGTATTTGATGATGTTACATTTTTCTTATTTTTTAATAAGAGTTTTGTGTATAAATGAATGAAAGGATGCATGTGAATGAATGAGTGCATGAATAAATGAATTCAATAGGCTTAGTGTATTTGTTTTTCTTCTTAAATGGACAGAATACACTGTTTTGTGTCTCTGTATGAAGTGAAGTGAAGTGAAAGTTGCTCAGTCGTATCCGACTCTTTGCCACCCCATGAACTGTAGCCCACCAGGCTCCTCCGTCCATGGGATTCTCCAGGCAAGAATACTCTGGAGTGGGTTGCCATTTCCTTCTCCAGGGGATCTTCTCAAACCAGGGATCGAACTCGGGTCTCCTGCATTACAGGCAGACACTTTAACTGCTGAGCTACCAGGGAAACAAACATCACTCCCGCATTTCACAGGTTTGTCATCTGTGCAAAGATCAGGCCACAAACAATTTTCAGCCTCTTCCCACAATTAGCAGCAATGTGGGGAGTTCACAATTCAGTGGTTCTCTTTCATTGAGCATATGTTTCAAATGAGAGGATGGTTAAAACTAGCTGTTTATAATTTATATTGTGTTAGTCTAAATAAAAACATACACATTATAAAAAGTAAAATTAAATGATCATCAACTCAATTAGCTACTTTATTGTTATCACTGAGTTTATTGTTTCAATTGTATCACTGCAAATTAAAATTAGCAAAAACCTTAATTTGTATAGAAATCATATATTCATTTTGACCATAATGCACCCATATCTTCAGATTGATGTCATTTAAATGAAAACAATGATACAATAGGGTTAGATTTTGCTTCAGATTTAGAAACCATAGAGTTTAGGACTACAGCCCTTACTATTTGCAGAGTGATAAGCTTAAAGTCCAAAGAAGAGCTTGCTCAACCTGTTCTGCAGGTCTGACATGGCTTCACATGAATAAGACTTTCCCCATACATATGAATGTATGTACTGGGACAACTAAGGATAATTTATGTGATACTACTTATTGAAAACAAGATATGTATTTTGATATGGTATTAATTAAAGAAAGATCAAGTACTTTCCTGAAATAAATAATTATGAATGAGTAAGCAATTGGGGTTTTGACTCTTGAATTTTTGTTTAACCCTTGAGCAATGATCTAATTAATGGAGAAATTCTCTTACTTATCTCTTTTCATTTTTCCCAAACATGGTATTTTTTTTTTCATTTGCTTCTGTATTTAATTTCAAAAGCACAGATTAAGCTCCACCTCATTTTAGACCTTCCTAATTATCTTTCCCTCATTAAATTTATCCTCCAATGTTATAGTACATAGAATCTGAAAAACACAAATAGCTTTTATGTGCACTTAACAAGTATTTACTGATCAATCACTATAAGCAAGGTGTTTTAGAGGAACTATAGAAACCAATAGTCTGTGCTCTAAAACAGTATTTTCTAATTAGTTTTGTACTACATTGGTCTTCTAACTTCCTTTAAAGAAGCATATCTCTTTTATTGCCACAACACCTACAGAGATGAGTCCAGTTGAAAACCCAATTGATTAATTCTGCCTTCCCTGTCTACAGCTTTTTAAATACTGGTGGTACTTCCGTGTTTCTCACCATGAAGGCCAATTAAATGTCAGTGATAAATTACACCTCTTCTTGATTTTTTTTTCCAGAAATAACCTCCCACTTAATCTCTTGACCTTTGTTCTCTACTCTGGATTCTACTGTCCCTATTCCTTGACTTCATACTGAGCTTTTGACATCTGCCTCTTTACTCTCTCAGTTTGATAAAAAAAAAAAAAAAAGCATTCTTCTGTTTCTTCCTTTACTAACTGCATTTTATCCACAGTAGTCTTTATGCTCCCTATGTCTTCTTATGGGCTCATTTAAGACTGTTTCCCTTTGTGAAACCTAATCTACGGTTAACTCCATTTGCTTGGTTAACCCTCACTGGTAGTATTCTATTAAATTCTCCTATTTATAACTAGAACAGAGAGATCCAGATATATTGACAGGGGAAGATAAAACTGGAAGTATTTGTTAAATTCATATTTTTTATTAAGTCTGAACTTTTTAGGAGGGAAAATGTCATCAGCAAGAACCAGAATAAAATATACTGAAAATTCTAAATGGAAGTCTAATTAGAGCGTGTAATTGTGTGAAGGACTTAATAGTCAATGTTGAAAATGTAGACTGAAACCAACTGGCAAAAGCTTGGTCATTCTCTATATATGCTCTAAAAATATGGTAAATTTTTTGTTCATTGAAGGCTATTTCCATTCCTGTAAGTTCACCTATTACCTTAAACTTTCAAGCTGGCTTTATGGACCTTGAAGGAGAATTCTAAAGTTTTGAATTATTTGGGACATGATTTACTATTTTTTTTTTTCATTTTTATCCTGTAGGAGAGTGAAGATGATTATTGCCCTGATACATTGTTTCAAACTCCTTCCTTGTTTTAAGAACGGTAGTTAATAGCTACAATACAATCAATATTGCTTTACTCTATATAACATCTCCCATACAGGCAATATTGCAAACTCCTTTTTTTCTTTTAAATAATACAGTAACCAAGTTAAATAATAAAGAATAGCCCAGAGAGAGAGAAAAAAAAAATGAATGTTGTGTACAAAAAAGGAAAAATCAGCCCTTCTATATTATTTGAAAGGAAGTTAGGAGTTTATGAGGTAGAGGTCCAGGAAGATCATACATCATGGGAATAACTACTGTGTTTTCAAGCTTCCTAGAATCATCCTAATTTTATGAAGGCAATTTTGAAATGTCACTGTGAAGTGATGAGCTTTCAGGGAAAATAAAAATTTGCCAATAAAGCAACATTGCATTGTGCCATGGTAAAAGAAGTTGGCTTTAATTTTAACTCTGAAATTTGAGTGTAGAATGTACTTTTGTGAAAGATATAAACTATTTTCAAATGACTTTTATAGTGTAGAAGGTTCTTATATAAAAAAATGCATTTAGGAACAAACATGGAATCTAATAAATATACTAAATACATGGAACAGAGAATCATTGTTAATATTGTTCCAAACAATGCATAATTGCAGAAAATCATGGTTAGAGTTCTTACCTGCTCAGGCTGTTCTGTAAGCCTGTTATACTCGCCGCATCCAATTTCTGTAGGGCCATTTCTATACATTCTTTGAGATTTGGTTCAATTGAAGTATCCTCTGAGATGAAGCTCCCCAAAACTGGTAATTGACCTCTCACCCCTAGTGTCCTATCCCCATTCATATTATTTCCTTTGAAGACCATCTTTATTGAGCTTTGCATGATTGCTATTGTTTTCTTGTTATTTCCCCTGTTGGAGGCTCACCACTGAATACCCCAGAATACTTTATGCATAGTTATTGTTCATGACTCTTCAGCTATTGAAAAATGAGCAGAGATAGTACAGAGTTCAAGTCTAATAACTGATGGGATACAAAGATCTGAGATTGGAAGCAGAAATTTTGATCATGCTATCTCGCACTTTAAAAGGCAATGTAATATTCAAAATGTATTTCCTGGCCATTGAACAGATCCAAAGAGGGTGCATTTCCTTCCACCTGTGCTATGGTTGACTAGGCAGAAAGCTATTGTAAAAAGAGCTAAGCCAGTTAAAAGTATTTCATATTATCTGAATATAAGGAGAATGCATGATTTTCTATCTTCACCTAAGACAGACTGTCTGGTGATCAACTGCCTTGATCACCCTCATGTTGCATTTTCCATTCAGGTTAGAGTCTAGAAGAGAAAAGGAAAAAAAAATGTTTAACATTTACCATCCCCCGGCTGCAAATGCAAGACCTGATCTGTAATGCTCAGTTTAAGGTAAGCATAATTTAGTCATTAAACTTTGATCCTTAAGTTTAGAGAGTCTTATCAAAGAGGAGGAATCTATTCTTGGAGACATGTGCTTACTTCTGATATAGACGAAGAAATGAACAAGCTCTTCACATCAGTGCTTACATTTGTTTTAATTTTAAAAAGTGGGTCAAACTATCCCCATTCAATTTTAAACTCCTGGAAATTAAAATTTTCCACCTTTAACTTGTATTTCCAGGCCCAAGAAAGAGTATCACATAATAGGCATGCACTGAAATTATGTAAATGAATGAATGAATGAAGTACATTCTGATCTCAATTGACTAAGTTATCTACTTCAAGAATTGCTGGGAGTAGGAAAAAGCACACAAATGTGTCACTTACTCCTCCCTGTTGGCCCCATTGTTCCCATTGTGCCCTCTTTGGATGCACATAGGAAGAAGGCTAGCATCAGGAATGTTTCATGCAGAATGTGCAAGATAGATCTAGTTCTAGGTCATCAGTGAGTTATACACATATGGAAACAACCAGGCAATTGGTCCCTAAAGTCTACTTTAAAATGTGACAGACTCTAGGAGCTGCAAGCACTCAGAAGAAGGAATCTCAGGCAGACTGTAAATTAGGTGAAGCTTTAAATTTCACTAAAGGAAGGATCAATGGTAGTGTTGTTTCTTTTTAAATCTATGGCCTTGTATGCTAGTCAAATCATTCCTATTTTTCTTATCCATTAAAACACTAAGGTAATATTTGCTTCTATGTGAGGATCACTGAGTTAGCTTTTGTTAAAGCACTTTGAAAATCATAGCACTAGCAGAGATGTAAATGATTATTACTCATTTAGGAAGCGTCAATGATCTAAATATGGATCTAAACATGCATAAAGAAGGTAGATATATGGGATTTCCCTAGTGGTTTAGCGGTAAGGAATTTGCCTGCAAAGCAGAAACCACAGGAGACAGGGGTTCAGTCCCTGGGTGGGGGCTATCTCCTGGAGGAGGGCATGGGTACCCGCTCCAGTATGCTTGCCTAGAGAATCCCATAGACAGAGGAGCCTGGCAGGCTACATACAGTCCATAGCATTACAAAGAGTTGGCTAGGACTGAAGTGACTTAGCATGCACACATGGTTGACATATTTTGGAAACACAAAGGGTATACAAAAGTAAGAAAAAAATCTAGAGGTGCAAATAAATCTGTAAATATGTAGAACTTAGTAGAGGGGTATCCTAACTGTTACTTGGGTAGAACCTGTTGTAGGAATAGTGAAAATTATAGGGGATTTCCTTCATTCATTTTTTACGCATCTGCTCCCCCAGTTCCTCCAGTACATAGTAGGCAGTATAGTTATATATTCATATGAAGACCAGTTTCTATCTCATTGGTGAAAAAATGGCTCACTATTACTTAGCAAGGCAATTGCTCTGAATTCTTTATCAACCCTAGTTATTCAATCTAGCTCTATTCAGAAAAAGAAATGCAGAAGAGAAATAGTGGATTTTCCATCCTTGAATAGGTGTTTTGTCAAAGGTCCAAACCTATGACAGAATGGTTATAATGATTTTCCAAATCCACTCTGGGCTTTTCCATTAGCATTCATTTTCTTCTCGTACAAATGGTTACCATTCAAATAGAAGTAGCTGAAAAAGTTCTCCCAAACAGGAAAAATTCTGCCTGAAGCTTGAACATACATACAACCTTTCATAATTTATTTTAGAATAAAGAGAGGAAAGCTACAAAGTTTATATATATATATATATACACACATATAATAACTTGCATGGAAGAGCGATTTCTCTGTGACACAACGGCCACAAGTATTTTCTGAAAGAAATTTAGTCTGCTCTTAATAACAGAGACCACAAAGACGAATGTATGTGCATGTGTGTCTATAAATGTATATGTGTGTATGTGTGTGTGGCACAAGTGACTGGACAGAAAAAGAAGCAGACGTGTCCGTTGCTGGAATCTAGTGACTTTTAGAAAGTAGGGAAAATAACTTTAAGACAAAAATCACACACTTGTGATTTCCTGCAAACTCTCTCCCCAGCACAAAAGCAGGAAAGCGTTTAACAAACAAACGAGACAGCCTAACCTAGCAGAAGAAATGCCATGAGAATGCTAGGAGGATATCTCGTTGAGATCTTGTGTCAATCATTGTCTGTCTGATATTCAGTTTCCTTATCTATAAAACTGTTATAGTAGTATCTACTCTGTTACCTACTTTAATAGGTCATTTTGAAATTCAAGCAAGACATCATATAAAATCATCTGTAAATTGATAACGGATAGTCAATCTTTAAATATTGTTATTTCTGGGTATATCATCTATTGAAATCTCATTCACAGCAATAACACAGAAATCTGGCTCTTGAAGGTTAAGATGTAAAAAGGAGTAGTTTGGTAAAGGTTTCAGCATATCTTCGGTAGCTGTGGTAGCCAGACAGCCTCCTATGGTCCCTGGATTCAAGTATCCATAACCTTATGTGGTGCTGTCCTCACTGAGCTAGAGTTTGTCTATATGACCAACAGGTTATGGTTGGAGTGATACTTGCAAATTAGTGATACTTGCAAAAGTGTCACTTTTGCAATTAGGTTAGAAAGATATTTGAGTTTTAGATATAGTCCTTCTGATACTTTATGGCTGGGTGCAGTATGTCAAATTTCCATATAAATCATAGCAACCACCATTTGGCTGGGGACTTACTGTGTACCAGTCCTATGCTAAGCATTTCATAGATGTTACCTCATTAAACTCGTACCTCAACTTTCATGGAGAAAGTGAGATTAGCATGAAGTCTCCCTGTGTATCTCTGTGCCCTTTTCAAATTAGATCCTAGCACTGCGTCAATTAGAGGACATGAGAAGGGGTCTGTATTTCAGAATTTTGGCCTTTTTCTGCTAGTTATTGCCTGTCCAGCTGAGGAAGTCATTCCAGGGTGTAGTATCTTGCCTCGTACTTTCCTCAGGAAATTTTCCCTCTAATGATGTGGAAGAGGCAAAAATAAAAGTCTTAATATTATAACAGAAATGCAAGAATTGTGTTGCTTTTAATAAAAAGGGCTATTTGTCACAAAGTGGCCATTAGAATGTCAGAGAAAGTGGAGGTCACAGCTGTTTGAGACATAGTGTGAACTTCCAAGAGAAAGCCTTTATTAAGATGATTCTATGACAGAAAAGGGAAAATCACAAGGATGTGTGTTTTGTAACAAAGACATGCAAATACACACACATAGGCACATGTACATACCTTTCTTCCTTTATTCTGTGGGTCAGGAAAATAAATTGTGTGTGAGCAGAGGAAGATTTATTGTATAGACAGTAGATAGGTCATACTTCAAAGTGGAGTGTTCCAGAGGTGCCTCTTCAAACTTCATTTCTCAATTAAATGGGGATAGGAGAATTATGGGCATTAATCCTCTTTGAGCTGAGACAGGGATTAAAACAAAAACATGTTTCACCTAGTTAGTAACCCCAGGAATCCATGAGACCTGAGCTGCTCAGATCAAATTTATTTTGAGAGCTCACTGAAGTATTTAAGCTCCTCTTGATTAGATGTTATAATGATCAGACAGAGAAGTACAATGAGCTAAACCTTGCTCAGGGCTTGATGACATTACCAACCTAGTTTATTCTCAGGAATGTGGCAATTTCATTAATGTATTCACTTAATTTGGAAAATTATTTGCTCTAGAAAAAAGAGTTACATGAGGACTAATGTTCAATTTGTTTTTCATGTTCTTTAAATGCTAATGATATGTATTAGTTTAGAGGGCCTGCCCTCTCAGTGATTCCCCATCCTGTGATATATGATATAATTACAATGGCAATTGATCTTTGACCGAAACGTTGGTAAAATGGAATGGAAGTTGCTTTTCATGTGCCAAGGTTACAGTTAAGGACACAAGGAACCTTGCTCAGGCTTGCAGATTGGCTTACAGAGCTTTATCTAACATGAGATATTCATTGCTTGCCTTTTACAGTCATCACGTTCAAGCACCTGAACATTAAGAATGAGATGAAAGAGAGCAAAAAATGACTCACTGTATGAAAATGGTTAAAAGATGTCAGAGGCAGGAGAAAAGTTTGTCAGTATGACTTGGTTTTGGAAGTTTATGAAAAGAACCTGATGCAAGCCTCACAGCAGATAAGAATAACTAGGAAGCTTCTGGAGCAGGAATGTGACTAAATCCACAAGTTAGAAAGTTGCCCTCTGCTCTGCTACTAGACCTTTCTGAGCCCCGGCTTCCCTACCTGTAAAGCAGAGTTAATAATAAATAAAAAACACTTCTTAGGAAATCCATAAAAGGTCTGTGCATTGTCAGAGTGAGAAAGAACCTATGAGGTTGTCTTGGTAGCTTATTCACTCATCTTAGGTAAACTCATAGAAAACTTAAATTATCACTCCAGCGATGTAGTAGAAACCTTCAAGCATAGTAAACTACAGATTTTTTTTCAGTTTTAAGAGTTGAGACTTGTCAGTCATTTATGCCTAAGGGTTGATGTTCCTATCAATTTCTTTTCCAAAACCTGCTCTTGGTAGAGAACGTTTGACAACATTCAGCACCAAAGTGGAAAAGGAACTCAGGGGAAAGTAGAGTGAGGTGAACCGGACTGTCTTGATGAGAGGGCACTTCTGGTAGGAAGCCAATTAGTGACTCAGTGGATGTAGTGTCTGTGTCTTCCATTGCCTTACATGAACTTCATTGAGCAGCTTCATCAGGGTAATCTATATGCCTCATTGAATATTGATATGCCTAACTAGGTCACCCATCATGAAGAGGAATGAGTCAATGAAGAAGGCATGCCTTACTTCTCTACAGGGCTGGGTGTATATCTAGAATTGTTGACAAAACCTCCTCTATAAACATAGCTGAAAATGAAGAGTGAAGTAAAAGAGACAATGAAGTAGAATTTCTAATCATACAACTTTTCACAGTATTGGTTGTCTGGAAAACCATCTGGTAAGTACCCAGAACTAGTTCCAGCCACTTGAGTGAAGAATTTCAGGCTATCTACGTGGCATATAGTTTAACTGGGCAGCTGAGAAGCCAAAAGCAGCATTTGCCTTTGTACTATAAGAAAAGCCTTTGCCTTTTGAAGCTATAACCCAAACAAATTATTTTAAAGGCCCTTATTTCTGAATATAGAATATAATCTCCCCTAACACATACACTTTATAAACACACACACTTTATAAACACACGCACACACATACACACACAGAGTGGTCTCTGACCTTCTACTTGCCAAAAACACATTTAAGAAAAACTATCCCTTTTCAATATTTTGCTGATTCTGTCTCTCTTCTCTTGAGGAAGAGTTTGAGAACAACTTGAAGGTCACTTCAGATTTTCCAAATCAATGATTCATTTAGCAATGTAGTCATGGCTTAGAAATGCAGCTGCATACCCGAAAATGAAAGGAAATAGGAGATTTCTGCAGTCCCAATGGGATCAGAGTGAGCAGCCCACATTAGTCAAGAGCCTGAGCCAGGATTTGAAAAGACATGCTCCTGAACATTGAGTAAGCCAGTTTCGTTTGATTAGACAATGAATGCTTACTTAAGAATATTTGCACTAATGCTCCCTCTGATTTAAGTAGGTTAGACCTGTTTCCCAACTCTCGCTCATGTTTGCCAATAAAAACCATCTCATAAGTGGAAATTAACTATGATTTATTTTTTAAAAAGGTGATAGTTGGTAAGAGAAACATTTCTAAAATGTATTAAGAAACTCAAGTCTTTTTCAACTTATTGTATTGTTATAATAAAGATACTATTTTAATAATTCCCAGAACAGTATGACCCTTTAGAAAATATACAAGTACTGCCATCCCTATATTAGTCATATCAAAAACTACTTCTGGGGAATGGAGAGAAAATTAAGTTGTAACAGTAGTATATTGGAAGTAAGTAAATAAATCAGAAGCACATAT
>SJYC01013917.1:0-19549 GCA_006408675.1 Madoqua kirkii | reverse complement strand
AGGTCTACTTAACATTTAAATAAAAATTAACACTAATTCTCCTGAAATCTGAAGAAGATGGAACACGTCCAGCTCTATGAGAACAGCATTGCCCTGATACCAAAGCCATATAAAGACACTAAAGGAGACTATACTAATATTCCTGAGGAACACTGATAAAAATTGCAGCAATCTACAAATGCACTGACTTCAAGAGCACAATATATATATCAAATATATATATTGATATATCATGAAACTAAGTGGATATATCACAATATATATCATGAAACTAAATGGATTTATTTCTGGGATAGTTGAATGGTTTAACATAGGAAAAACAGTCAATGTAACACACCATATTAATAAAATGAAGGACAAAAACCACAAGATTTTCTTAATTGATGGAGGAAAAAACCATTTGAAAAATTCCATACGTGTTCATGACAAAAACACTCAACAAACTAGAAACAGAAGGAAATTACCTCAACAAAATAAAGATCACTTATGAAAAGGCCACAGCTAACAGCACAAGAATACACAGAAGAACTGTACAAAAAAGGATCTCCTAACCCAGATAACCATGATGGTGTGATCTCTCACCTAGAGCAAGATATCCAGGAGTGTGAAGTAAAGAGGGCCTTAGGAAGTATTACTTCAAACAAAGCTATTAGAGGTGATGGGATTCCAGCTGAGCTATTTTAAATCCTAAAAGATGATGTCATCAAAGTGCTACACTCAGTATGTCAGCAAATTTGGAAAACTCAGCAGTGGCCACAGGACTGGAAAAACCTGTTTTCATTTCAATCCCAAAGAAGGGTAATGCCAAAGAATGTTCAAACCACACACTTGCACTCATTTCACATGCTAGCAAGGTTACTCTCAAAATCTTCCAAGTTAGGCTTGGAGAATATGCAAACTGAGAATTTTCAGGTATACAAGCTGGATTTAGAAAAGGCAGAGGAACCAGAGATCAAATTTCCAACATCCATTAGATCATAGAAAAAGCAAGAGAATTCCAGGAAAACATCTACTTCTGCTTCATTGACTAAGCTAATGCCTTTGACTGTGTGGATCACAACAAACTGCGGAAAATTCTTCAAGAGATGGGAATATCAGACCGCTTTACCTGCCTCCTATGAAATCTGTATTCAGGTCAAGAAGCAGCAGTTAAAACCGAACATGGAACAATGAACTGGTTGTAAATTGGGAAAGAAGGATGTCAAGGCTATATATTGTCACTCTGCTTATTTAACATATATGCAAAGTGTATCATGTGAAATGCCAAGCTGGATGAATCTTAAGCTGGAATCAAGATTGCTAGGAGAAATATCAATAACCCAGATATGCAGATGATATCACCCCAATGACAGAAAGTGAAGAAGAACTAAAGAGACTCTTGATGAAGGTAAAAGAGGAGAGTGAAAAAACTGGCTTAAAACTCGACATTCAAGAGACTGAGTTCGTGGCATCTGGTCCCATCACTTTATGGCAAATGGATGGGGAAACAATGGAAACAGTGGCAGATTTTATTTTCTTGGGCTCCCAAATCACTGCAGATAGTGACTGCAGCCATGAAATTAAAAGACGCTTGCTCCTTCAAAGAAAATCTATGACCAACCTAGACAGTGTGTTAAAAATCAGAGACATCACTTTGCCAACAGAGAGGTCCATGGAGTCAAACTATAGTTTTTCCTGTAGTCATGTACAGATGGGAGAGTTGGACCATAAAGAAGGCTGAGCACTGAACTGATTTTTTTGAACTGTGGTGCTGGAGAAGATTTTTGAGAGTCCCTTGATTTGCAAAGAGGTCAAACCAGTCAAACCTAAAAGAAATCAACCCTGAATATTCATTGCAAGGACTGACGCTGAAGCTCCAATGCTTTGGCCACCTGATGCAAAGAGCTGACTCACTGGAAAAGACCCTGAAGCTGGGAAAGACTGAACAGAGGAGAAGGGACCAACAGAGGATGACATGGTTTGGTGGCATCATCGACTCAATGAACATCAGTTTGAGCAAGCTCCGATAGTTACTGAAGGACAGGGAAGTTCTGTGTGCTGTAGTCCATTGGTTGGCGAAACGTCAGACATGACTAAGTGAACGAGCAACAAATGACAGCACAATCAATGGTATAAAACTGAGAGCTTTCCCTCTGGGATCTAGAACACGACAAGGATGCCTGCTCTCACTGCTTCTCTTCACCCTAGTATTGGAAGTACTAGACAAGAAAAGCAAATAAAGACATGTAAGTTAAGAAAACAATAAAGAAGTAAATGTATTTTTGTTCAGAGAGAACATAATTTCATATGGAGAAAATCATCAGGATTCCACACACACAAAATTATTGGATTAATAAATGAATTTGGCTAAGTTTCAGAATAAAAAGTCAATACACAGAAAGCAGTTGCATTTTTATACCCTAATTAATGATGTGGAAAGGAAGTTAAATTTGTTCATTAGCAATAGCATCAGAAAGAATAAAATACTTAGGAATACTTAATTATAAGGAGGTTATAGACTTGTATACTGAAATATTGCTGAAAAATATTGCTGAAAGAAATTAAGGAAGAAGTAAATAAATGAAGAGGCATCCCATGTTCATGGATTGAAAGACTTAAGATTAATAGTCTTAGTTTGTGCATAATGGATCTGCCATATGACCCAGATATCCTACTCCTGGGTATGTATTCATAAAAATGAAAACACTAATATGAAAAGATACATATCCCCAACTTTTTAAAGCAGCATTAATGACAATTGCCAAGATGTGGAAGCAACCTGTGTCCATCAACAGATGAATGGATTAAGAAGATGCGGTGCATATATACAATGGAATACTTGCTGTTGTTCAGTCACCCAGGCATGTCCAACTCTTTGTGACCCCATGGGCTGCAGGACACCTGCCTCCCTGTCCCTCACCATCTCCCGAGGTGTGCCCAAGTTCATGTTCATTGCATTGGTGATGCTGTTCAGATATCTCATCCTGACACCTTCTTCTCCTTCTGGCCTCAATCTGTCCCAGCATCAGTGGCTTTTCCAAAGAGTCATCTGTTTGCATCAGATGACCAAAATACTGGAGCTTCAGCTTCAGCATCAGTCCTTCCAGTGACTATTCAGAGCTGATCTCCCTTAAGATTGATTGGTTTGATCTCCTTGCTGTCCAGGGGGCTTTCAGGAGTCTTCTCCAGCACCACATTTCGAAGGCACCGATTCATTGGGGCTCTGCTTTCTTTACAGTCTAGCTTTCACAACTGTATGTGGCCACTAGGAAGATCATAGCCTTGACTATCAAGAATTTGTTACCAGAGTAATGTCTCTGCTTTTCAACACACTGTTTAGGTTTGCCATTGCTTTCCTGCCAAGAAGCAATTGATTTCATGGTGGCAGTCACCATCTGCAGTGACTCGGGAGCCCAAGAAGAGGAAATCTGTCACTCCTTCCACCTTTTCCCCTCCCAGGGAAGCCCACAATGTCTTTTGACTCAGACATAAAAAGACAAACTCTTGCCATTTGCAACAACATGGATGGCCTTGGAAGGTATTGTGCTCAGTGAAATAAGTCAGGGAAAGAAAGATAAATACTGTATGAGGTAACTTATAAGTGTAATCTAGAGTCAAGTGTAAGATAAGTAAGACAAGTTTAAGACAGAATAAACTGATGGAAATAACAAAGAAACAGACTCATAGGGGACAAACTAGTGGTTACCAATAAGAGGGAAGGCAAGACTGGCAAGATAAGGGTAGTGGATTAAGAGGTACAAATTGCTATGAATAAAATAAAAATAAGCAACAAGATATATTTTACAATACAGAGAATATAGCCAAAATTTAAAAACTAGAAATAAGGAATAACCTTTAAAAATGTGAATCATTATGTTGTATACATTAAACATATTTTATACCAGCTATACCTCAATTAAAAGAAGAAGATGTACATACTATCCAAACTGATCTATAGATTCAGTACAATCCCTATCAATATCCTAGTGGCATTTTTAAGAAATATAAAAGAATCATTCTTTAAAAAAGTAAAAGTCACACAGAATCTTTAGGGAACCTCAAATAAAGCAGTTCTGTAAATGAAGAACAAAGCTGGACGACTGAACTTCCTGATTTGAAAACATCTTAGAAATGAACAGTAAACAAAACAGCATAGTACTAGCATAGAAATAGACAAGTAAATCAATGAAATAGAATAAAGAATCCAGAAATACACTTGCATATAACGGACATAAGATCTAACAGCAGTGCCAGGGATATTCAATGGGCTAAAAACCATCTTTTCCAAAAAAGATATTGGGAAAATTAGATGTCTTCATGCCAAATGATAAAGTTAACTCTTATTTTACACTATACACAAAAATTAACTCAAAATGGATCAAAGGTCTATAAGGACATAATACCTAAAGATATAAAATTTCTACAAGAAAAGATATAGGAAAAGCTTCATGACTTGACAATAATTTCTTTTCTATGATATCAGAAACACAAACAACAAAAGCAAGAATAGACAAATGGGGCAGCATTCAACTTAAAACCTTTTGTGCATTAAAGAACACAATCAACAGAGTGAAAGGACCGCCTACTCAACAGGAGAAAATATTTGGAAAATACATGATAAGGGGTTGATATGTTAAGAACTTCTATGACTCATCAACAAAAAAAGTCAAAGAGCCTGACTGAAAATGAGCAAAGGATTTGAATAAATATTTCTCCAAAGATGATATCCAAGTGCCCAACAAGCATATGAAAAGATGATCATCATCACTAACCATCTGAAAAATGCAAGTCAAAACCACAATGTGATATCACTTCACATGTTAGGATAATTAATAAAAAAATTAAAGACAATAAGTGTTGGCGAGATGTAGAGAAACTGGAACCCTAGGGCCTGTTTGCTCAATTGCAAAAGATGCGTTCACTATGGTAAAGAACAAATGTTCTCAAAATTTAAAAATAGAACTATTGTATTTTCCAATAATCCAACTTTTAGGAATATATTCAAAAGGATTGAAAACAGAGTCTCAAAGAAATGTTTGCATACCCATGTTTATAACAACACTTTGCACAATAGCCAAGAGCGGAAGCAATCTAAATGTGTATCAAAGATAAATGATGATAGAAAGTGTGGTATATACATATAACAAAATATTATTCATTCTTAAAGGGGAAAGAGATTCTGTCACACTCAACAATAGGAATGAATCTATAGGATATTGTGTTATGTGAAATAAGCCAGTTATAAAAAGACAGTATATTATTCCACTTATAACAGATATCTAAAGCATAAAATTCACAGAAGCAGAAAATAGACTACTGGCTGGGAAGTGGGGAGGCAGTTGCTTAATAGTAATAGAGTTTCAGCTTTGCCAGATGAAAAAATTCTGGAGCTCAGTCTCACAACATGAATATAGCTAACATTACTTAAGAAGGTAAATTTTATATGATGTGTTTTTACAACACAAAAAAATATAAGAAAAGTTACATAGCTGATGGAAAGCTAGTGTTCAGTAATGATAAATAAAAGAAGGAAGGATATGTTATTTGAAAATAGTAAAAATGTAAGAGGATTATTTTCAATGGAATCTCTTTCCTCTCCCACACCAGAGAATAGGAAAAGGTCAATTGTTGGAGGAATACAGTGGGATAATGGATATGGAAGATGTAGGAAAAATCTCTAGATTAGAAAGTATAGCAGAGTCACCCCATTATGTTCTAGATTGACACATGTAACGGTGAACATTTGACTAGTTTATTCAGGTATGGAATCATAAACAAAATGATTCCTGCTAAATTTAAGCAATTCAGTTCAGTTCAGTTCAGTCCAGTTGCTCAGTCCTGTCCCATGAATTGCAGCATGCCAGGCCTCCCTGTCCATCACCAACTCCCGGAAATCACTCAAATTCACATCCATCGAGTTGGTGATGCCATCCAACCATCTCATTCTCTGTCATCCCCTTCTTCTCCTGCCCTCAATCTTTCCCAGCTTCAGAGTCTTGACAAATGAGTCAGCTTTTCACATCAGGTGGTCAAAATACTGGAGTTTCAGCTTCAACATTAGTCCCACCAATGAACACCCGGGACTGATCTCCTTTTGGATGGACTGGTTGGATCTCCTTGCAGTCCAAGGGACTCTCAAGAGTCTTCTCCAACACCACAGTTCAAAAGCATCAATTCTTCAGTGCTCAGATTTCTTTATACTCCAACTCTCACATCCATACATGACCACAGGAAAAATCATAGCCTGACTACATGGACCTTTGTTGACAAAGTAATCTCTGCTTTTTATTATGCTGCCTAGGCTGGTCAAAACGTTCCTCCCAAGGAGTAAGCGTCTTTTAATTTCATGGCTGCAATCACCATCTGCAGTGATTTTGGAGTTCCCAAAAATAAAGTCAGCCACTGTTTCCACTGTTTCCTCATGTGTTTGCCATGAAGTGATGGGACCGGATGCCGTGATCTTTGTTATCTGAATGTTGAGCTTTAAGCCAACTTTTTCACTCTCCTCTTTCACTTTCATCAAGAGGCTCTTTAATTCATCTTCACTTTCTGTCATAAAGGTGGTGTCATTTGCATATCTGAGGTTATTGATATTTCTCCTAGCAATCTTGATTCCAGCTTGTGCTTCCTCCAGCCCAGTGTTTCTTGTGATGTACTCTGCATATAAGTTAAATAAGCAAGGTGACAATATACAGTCTTGACATACTTGTTTTCCTATTTGGAACCAGTAAGTCATTCCATGTCCAGTTCTAACTGTTGCTTCCTGACCTGCATACAGGTTTCTCAAGAGGCAGGTCAGGTGGTCTGGTATCCCATCTCTTTCACTCATGAGCATATAGCTGTACTGCTTAGGTATCAACTTTTAGTTTAAGTCTCAGTACTTCATTGTAAAATCAAATATATTTTATCCCTTCTTCCTCTGCATTCTTATGGTATTATCAAACTATATCTGTTTTTCTACTGACAGGAAATTTTTTCGGGCATCATGACTGTTTTCTAATGCCAGAGAATAAGCTTAACAAGAGGACAAGCTTGAATTCGCATTGTGTCTATTCTTTACGCTCTAACCTTATGTCCAGTTGCTTGTGCCTATTAATGTGAGCTCTGTACCTTTGTAAAGGAATGTTGCCTGAAGAACAGCTCTTCTCGAGGACCGCCTCCCGGTTTTGGTCTTTAAGCCACAGCAGTTTTCATACGTATAGAGATTATAAGCTACAAACCAGAAAGTAACACTAGTCTCGTTTGAGGCTTAGAGGAACATTATTATCAGACCCATGTGGACAGCGAGCACAACAACAAAGAATTGTCACACGGTCTCTGGGTTCTGACCAGCACCAAGAAGTCTGCAGTAAAGAGCCACATCACTCCACTTTTTGTATAAAAGAAGTCTCATATCCAACTAGGGCAAGATCCTTCTCTCAGACATTAGTCCTCCATCTTCTCAAACAGCTCATTTTCCAAAACCACTATTCCTTGCTCCAACAAGTCATCTCTTTATTTACTGGCCTATTGTACAGGGAAGAGTACAAGCTTAGACTCAGTAGCATGATTACATGGATAAATACTAGAGGAATAAATGAATATTGAATGAAGTCTCATCTTCATATTCTGGGCTTCTGAGGTGGCACTAATGGTAGGAACCAGCCTGTCAATGCAGCTTAGACATAAGAGATGTGAGTTTGAACCCTGGGTCAGCAAGAACCCCTGAGGGAAGGCATAGAAAGCCACTGCAGTGTTCTTGTCTGGAGAATTCCATGTACAGAGGAGCCTGGCAAGCTATAGTCCATGGATTACAAAGAGTGAGACACAACTGAAGCAACTCATCACATACGCATGCTTCTTATTTGCACAGGGGATGATATCACGTTACAAAAAATTAAAGTCTGCTGAACATCAACTGAGCGTCCTGATTGACACAAGACCAATACAAGACCATTATGTTGATAATGCACTCTAGCTTGTTTCAGAATGAATTATATCATTTTCAAAACATTTTCAACATGACAATGAGAAAAAAAAATACTGCAGATTTTTGTGTGTGTGTTTAAGGTTCAAAAATTTTCACTGAAAGAGAATTAGGCCTGTTACCTTTATGCACAGGAAATACTTGCTATAAATATCTTCCTAGACTCTTTTAAATATTTATCAGGTCAGGTCAGTCACTCAGTCGTGTCCGACTCTTTGTGACTCCACAATCAGAGCACGCCAGGCCTCACTGTCCATCACCAGCTCCTAGAGTTCACTCAGACTCATGTCCATCGAGTCAGTGATGCCATCCTGCCGTCTAATCTTCTGTTGTCCCCTTCTCCTCCAGCCCCCAATATCTCCCAGCATCGGAGTCTTATCTGATGAGTCAAATCTTCGCATGAAGTGGCCAAGTACTAGAGTTTCAGCTTTAGCATTATTCCTTCCAAAGAAATCTCAGGGCTGATCTCCTTCAGAATAGACTGGTGGACCTCCTTGCAGCCCAAGGGACTCTCAAGAGTCTTGCCCAACACCACAGTTCGAAAGCATCAATTATTCGTTGCTCAGCCTTCTTCCTAGTCCAACTCTCACATCCATACATGACCACAGGAAAAACCATAGCCTTGATAGATGGACTTTAGTTGGCAAAGTAATGTCTCTGCTTTTGAATATGCTATCTAGGTTGGTCATAACTTTTCTTCCACGGAGTAAGTGTGTTTTAATTTCATGGCTGCACTTACCATCTGCAGTGATTTTGGAGCCCCCCAAAATAGAGTCTGACACTGTTTCCCCATCTATTTGCCATGAAGTGGTGGAACCGGATGCCATGATCTTCGTTTTCTGAATGTTGAGCTTGAAGCCAACGTTTGCACTCTCCTCTTTCACTTTCATCAAGAGGCTTTTTAGTTCCTCTTCACTTTCTGCCATAAGGTTGGTGTCATCTGCATATCTGAGGTTATTCATATTTCTCCCAGCAATCTTGATCCCAGCTTGTGTTTCTTTTTGTCCAATGTTTCTCATGATGTACTCTGCATAGAAGTTAAATAAGCAGGGTGACAATATACAGCCTTGACGTACTCCTTTTCCTATCTGGAACCAGTCTGTTGTTCCATGTCCAGTTCTAACTGTTGCTTCCTGGCCTGCATACAGATTTCTCAAGAGGCAGGTCAGGTGGTCTCGTATTCCCATCTCTCTCAGAATTTTCCGCAGTTTGTTGTGATCCACACAGTCAAAGTCTTTGGCATAGTCAATAAAGCAGAAATCAATGTTTTTCTGGAACTCTCTTGCTTTTTCCATGATCCAGGGGATGATGGCAATTTGATCTCTGGTTCCTCTGCCTTTTCTAAAACCAGCTTGAATATCAGGAATTTCACAGTTCACGTATTGCTGGAGCATTGCTTGGAGAATTTTGAGCATTACTTGACTAGCAATTGAGATGAGTGCAGTTGGGATTGAAACCAGGTCTCCTGCTTTGCAGGCAGATGCTTTCACCTCTGAGCCACCAGGGAAATTTATGTATATATGCAACTTACTAATCAACACATTCAGAAAAAAAGGTAATAGAAAGCAAGTGAGAAGAGGTAAAGGCTATATGGGAAAACTAATAATTGTTAGATCTAGGTGAGGAAACATTGGTATTGAACAAACTGTTCTTGAGCCTCTGTGCACGTGAAACTGCTTCTACGGTTGCAACTACACACTCTAGTCACAAGGTGGCGATAGGCTCACTTATGAATTCGGACAGAAACATTCCTGGGAAAGGAGAGTCCTGAAAGAAATAGTTCTTAACATAACATCCTTAAATGCTGGCTCTACGAGGAGAAATGTGAAAAATCCCATAAGGCAAAAGTCATTGCGAAAATTCACGCCTTATTTGAGTGGTTAACATTGAAATAAGTGCTGGAAAGTGGAAGAAACCCTGAAGTAGGAAGAAGGGATACTTGTTTCAGAGAAAGCCTAGTCTCTAGTCGTGGCTTCCTTAACGTCTCATTCTGTGGCCTTATTCAAGTCGGAAATGGGTAGCTGTTACGTGAAACACGAGGAACATATCTGAAGAAAAACTTGGAGAGTGACTTCACTTAGAATTGGAATTGCCTTTCAAAATTATGCTATTAGAGGACTTTGCTTAGAAATGTTTATCCACGTAGCCGTTACCTAATTCTTAAAGTATAACATTGACAATTTCTCCTGAAGCACAGAGAGTAAATCCAGAGCACGTTGTGATTATGCAGCCTTCAGAGTTTATTTTGCAAGGACCCTTACAGATTGTTTTGATAGAGAGTGCAGTTGGATCCATATACCTGGGTGGTTGTATTTGGGTTCTAACCCTGTTTGTTAGTGGCTCACCTCCTGTGCTCACATCCTCAGTTGTGTCAGACTGTTTTCACCTTCACAGAATGTAGTCTCCAGGCACCTCTGTCCATGGAAATTTTGCAGGCAGGGATACTGGGGTGGGTTGCCGTTTCCTCCTCCAGGGCGTCTTCCTGACCCAGGGATCAAACCCTCACCTCTTGCATCTTCTGCGTTGGCAGGTGGATTCTTCAGCACCACCACCGGGAGAGACTCAGATCATCTCCTAAATGCTGACGCATCCTTCTGTGCTGCTGATTATTTGAAGAATGATCCTTTCAGAAAACCGCTCTGGTAACTCAGTCATCCTCTTGACGTTTCAAGTCATCAGTCACCACGTATACCAGCAACACGAACTTTGAACTAACCCCAGTCTAAGTACCATCTTACTCCCGTTGCACGAGAGACCTCAAGCAAGAATCATCCAGGAGAGCTCATTCAGTAAACAAATTCCATTTGATGTTTATGTGTTGGTTGTTCTAGGAAATGCCTACTGAACAACTAGTATGTGCCAAGACCATGCATTGACTTACAATACTACAAAGGTACTTGATCTCAGGGAGCTCAAATGGCAATAGTGGTATGCAATCATAACAATAGTAAAATGAGATATAAATAAATTATCAAATTTCATATGTGATGAAGGAAATAAATAAGCTGTGCAAAAGGACAAAACAAATTAAACACTTCTTATTGATATACAACTTTGTCTTCTTTTTTTTACTTTGTTTGATTTTGCTTTGTTGGAAGGGAACAAGCATACTTAAACACACACACACACAAACACACACGTACACAACAAACCCCAATAAGCCCACAAGAGGACAGAATGCAGTTTCCCAAACACCTGCAGATGCAAACCAGCTGCTGTCCAGGGGTGAATTAAAAACTATGCCCATCACACCTGGTTACTTTAGTTGCTTCAAGAGTTTCTAGATGTTTAGAATTTAAATCTATTTTATAATTACCTTGTAATTCTTAGATTTTCCTTTCCCACACTGCTTGGTATGAAAGTAAAAACTTACTCTTGTTTATCCATACCTGAAACAATTTGATTGGTGGCTACTTACACATAATAGATCGGAAAAAAATGGATTAAAAAAAGCTAGGCTAATGTGCTATGTTTATTTTTAATTTTTCCCATGATAATTGATTTTTTTTAAAAAAATTGAAATACAGTTACTTTACCATGCTGTGTTAGTTTCCAGTGTACAGCAAAAGGATATACAGTATGTCCTTGCTGTTTATTTTACATGTAATAGTGTATATAAGTTAACCATGACACCTGCTTTAACACAGACTGTGTATATTGAGGGCTCTGTCAATGGGTAGAACAGGAAGGTAAAATAATGGGGAATGAATTTCAAATTCAAATACATGGCATAGAAAATAAACGGAAGGTATGTCACTGGTCCAGTCTCAAGGGTGATGCAACGCAGCATAAACAGACCATTGTTATGCCCTGACTCTTGTAAGTGAATCAGAGACCTCCCTTCACTGTTCTATCGTGATATTTGTCCAACTTTAGCCAGGAGGGAAGCAGAGCCAGTCTTACATTCATGAAATGAACTGATTGTAACATGGCAAAAGTGAAAGGAACGTGAAAGGGAAGTCGCTCAGTTGTGTCCAACTCTTTGCGACCCCATGGACTGTAGCCTACCAGGCTCTTCTGTCCAGAGGATTTTCCAGGCAATGGCACTGGAGTGGATTGCCATTTCCTTCTCCAGTGGATCTCCCCGACCCAGGGATGGAACCCCGGTCTCCCCCATTGTAGACAGATGCTTTACTGTCTGAGCCACCAGGGAAGCCCATATAACATGGCAAAGAAGAAGTTAAATCCTGTTTTAAAAAAGTGGTGAGAAAAAGATTAAAAATGGTGAGAACCAGGGAGATTTGAGGAAAAGTTCAGAAAGAAATGAACATTTGATTTATGCTTTCTTCAGTTCCTAGGCTTTTTCTAGGCAAAGGATCAAAGGGTTACATGACAGGAGTCTGTCACACACATGGGGCAAAAGTGAAATCCTAAAACATCAGGATCTGTTTGGAGAGTGGTCAGGAGCCTGCATCTGAAGCATGGGCTCCACAGAGGAAGTGTAGATGGCTGACCTGAATCACGTAATAGGTTCACATGGCTTGGCTTTGCAGTGAGTTTATTGTCAGGAAACGTTGACTCAATATTGCAAACAAAAACATGTTCTCTTATCTGATATTTTAAAGTCTGTCTATAATATGATTTCAACTTGCCTTGCTCCTGAAATTGCATCTTTATAGTTTGAGTTTCAGAGATGACCTCAGCCTTAACATATCCAAGAATGAATTCACGTGATTATCTAATAGTGCAATAGCAAATGACAGTGCGAGAACCTAACTTCTTGGGCTTAGTTTGATTGTAAAAGGTTCGTACAGATGTGTGTTTTAGGGGTGCTTGATTTCAGATCTCAGAAGTATAGGAGAATGAACTTAGCTTTACCCTGATCTGCTTTAGAAGGTTGCTTTGAATGCCATTCCAAGGAGGTAGGAATGTATATTGTCAATTGTGGGAACACTTTTTCTGAAATATCTGTTCATTACAGATCTTTTCCCCCAAAGTATCAAACACTTCAAAAAATCTCACTTTTATCATATATAACTTTGTAGTGATATTCCTTTCTAGAATCTTTTTCTAAAAACTTATTGATATTACCTAAGTTATTGGCACAAAATGAATGATACCTTGAATTTTTGATGTGTTCAAAATTTTATATTAATAATTATAATAAATCAACATGCATGGAAAGGAGAAAGTCAAATTTTATTTTGGTCATTATACTATTATTCAAATTTATATGATTCAGGTTGGCACTGACTTACCAGAGTAAGTAGATATCTATTTTTCAGGAATTCTATTATGAGTCCCCTTAAAGGATAAATTCAATATTACCATTTATTTGATCTCCACAGAAAGTTTGCCATGTTTTTTTTTAGACTGAATACTTGAGAGATCTATCAGAATAAACATGTCTTTTATGTAATTTTAGCTTCCCCAACTGTGGAGTTGGAAAAAAAAAGTCACATTTTCCACAATAGCAATGAAAATTTTGTTTACAATTTTCCTATATTATGAACCATAGAAAGAAGTAAACAAAAAGGAAGTAAATATAGAAGAAAAATAAGCAAGCATTGAAGAGAAAATAATATTTCAAAAAGACACATGCAGTACAATGTGTATAGCAGCACTATTTACAGTAGCGAGGACATGGAAACAACCCAAATGTGCATCAGCAGAAGTGTGAATGAACAAGATGTGGTGCATATCTACAATGGACTATTACTCTGTCATATAAAGGAATAAAGTTGGGTTGCTTGTAGAGACGTGGAAGGACCTAGAGACTGTCATACAAAGTGAAGTAAGGCAGAAAGAGAAACATAAATTTTGTATTATTGCATACATGTGGGATCTAGAAAAATGGTACAGGTGATCATATTTGCAAAACAGAGGTAGAGACACAGACATAGAGAACAAACGTTTGGACACCAAAGGAGAAAGGGGATGGTGGGAGGAAATGAAGGATTTGATTGACATTATCCACTATTGATACTATGTAGAAAATAGATAACTAGTGTGGATATACAGTATGGCAAGGTCCCTAACATCCTGGATCTAATGCTTGATGATCTGTTGTAAAACCAGGTGGACCTGATATAACAATATAGAAGTAAATAAACAAATGAACAATAAATATCATGCACTAGAATCACCCTGAAACATACCCCCTTCCCTGGTTGGTGGAAAAAATATCTTCTCAAAATTGGTCCCTGATGCCAAAATGGTATAGCACAGTGCATAGCACATGGAACGGTACTTAATGCATTGTCGGAAGGAAGTCCTAAAAGGAGGGGATATATGTATATGTACAGTTCGTTCATCTTCCTGTACAGTAAAGACTAACACTGTACAAAAAAGATCTTCATGACTCTGATAACCACAATGGTATGATCACTCACCTAGTGCTAGACATCCTGGAATGCAAAGTCAAATGGGTTTTGTGAAGGATTGCTATGAACAAAGCTAGTGGAGGTGATGGATTTCCAACTGAGCTATTTCAAATCTAAAAATGATGCTGTGAAAGTGCTGCACTCAATATGCCAGCAAATTTGAAAAACTCAGCAGTGGCAACAGGACTGGAAAAGGTCAATTTTCATTCAAACTCCAAAAGCATGCTAAAAATTATTCAAACTACCACACAATTGCACTCATCTCACAACACTAGCAAAGTAATGCTCAAAATTATCCAATCCAGACTTTAATAGCACATGAACCAAGAACTTCCAGATGTTCAAGCTGTATTCAGAAAAGGCAAAGAAACCAGAGATCAAATTCCCAACATCTGTTGCATAATCAAAAAGCAAGAGAATTACAGAAAAACATCTACTTCTGCTTTACTGACTATGCCAAAGACTTTGACTGTGTGGATCACAACAAACCCTGGAAAATTCTGAAAGAGATGGAAATACTAGACCACCTGACCTGCCTCCTGTGAAATCTGTATGCAGGCCAAGAAGCAACAGTTAGAACTGGACATGAAACAATGGACTGATTGCAAAGTGGGAAAGCAGTATGTCAAGGCTGTATATCGTCACCCAGCTTATTTAACTTAAGTACAGATTACATCATGCCAAGTGCTGAGCTGGATGAAGTAAAAGCTGGAATCAAGTTTGCAAGAAGAAATATCAATAACCTCAGATATGCAAATGACATTCGCCTTATGGCAAAAAATGAAGAACTAAGGAGCCTCTTGATGAAAGTGAAAGAGGAGAGTGAAAAAGTTGACTTAACTCAACATTCAGCAAAGAAAGATCATGGCATCCAGTCCCATCACTTAATGGCAAATAGATGGGGAAACAATGGAAGCAGTAAGAGACTTTATTTTCTTGGGCTCCCAAATCACTGCAGATGAGGACTGCAGCTATGAAATTAAAAGACTCATGCTCCTTGGAGGAAAAGCTATGATGAACCTTGAAAGCATATGAAAAAGCAGAGATGTTACTTTGCCAACAGAAGTCTGTCTAGTCAAAGCTATGGTTTTTCCAGTAGTCATGTATGAATGTGACAGCTGGACTACAAAGAAAGCTGAACACCAAAGAATTGATGCTTTTAAAAGCATATAAATTTATTTATTTTAATTGGAGGTTAATTACTTTACAATATTGTATTGATTTTGCCATACATCAACATGTATCCACCACAGGTATATACATGTTCCCTATCCTGAACAACTCTCCCTCCTCCCTCCCCGTACCATCCCTCTGGGTCCTCTCAGTGCACAAACTGTGTGTTGGAGACGATTCCTGAGAGTCCCTTGGACTGCAAGATCAAACCAGTCAATCCCAAAGGTAATCAGTCCTGAATATTCATTGGAAAGATTGATGCTGAAGCTGAAGTCACAATACTTTGGCCATTTGATATGAAGGACTGACTCACTGAAAAAATCCATGATGCTGGGGAAGATTGGAAACAGGAGGAGGAAGGGATGACAGAGGATAAGATGGTTGAATAGCATCACTGCCTTGATGAACATGAGTTTGAGTAAACTCCAGGAGCTGTGATGGACTCTGGTGTGCTGCAGTCCCTGGGTTCGCAAAGAGTCAGACACGGCTGAGCAACTGAACTGAACTGAGAAACTGACACAAGATTATAAAGCAATTACACTCCAATAAAATTTAATTTTAAAAAAAGCAGGGATAAAATTAAAATGAAAAGAATTTTGCAATGATGGGGAAGAGTTAAGTTCCCTTCCCCAAATTTCTTTAGTAATGGATTTCTGATATAAGCGTTCAGAGAATGGATTTTAGTCAATGCTCTGTCACAAAATATAAAAGCAAAAAATAGAGGCTGTGGAAGAAGCAGAAGACTTTAGATATATTGACCAAAACTTTTTGGAGGTGAGATAAGGCACTGAGAGGGAAGGATGAAAGCTGCTGGATTAGAAATCATTCCCCTTAGCTGGTTTGGGCTTTTATCTATAGCGCATCACTATCTCTTAAAATGACACTTTTCATTAGAGTATAATTATTTTACAATGTTGTGTTAACTTCTGCTGTACAATGAAGTGAATCAGCTATAAGTATATATATATATACATCTACATCCCCTCCCCTCCCTCCTGAGCCTCCCGCCTGCCTGCCTCCCCATCAGATTCTCCAGGTCATCACAGAGCACCGAGATCCGTTCCCTGTGCCATATAACAGCTTCCCACTAGGTATCCACTTTACATATGGTTGTGTATTTATGTCAAAGCTAACACACCCATCAGAATGACCATCATGAACAAAATCTACAAACAGGAAACGCTGGAGAGTGTGCGGAGGAAAGGGAACCCTCCTGCACTTCTGGTGGGGATGTAAATTGATACAGCTACTATGGAGAATGGTATGGCAGTTCCTTAAAAAACTGAAAAATAGAACTACCATATGATCCACTTATCCGACTCCTGGGCACATGCTCTGAGACATCTTTTCTTTAGGTATATGTTTTCTCAGTTATTTAATGAGGAGGTTAGACATGAACTTAAAAAAATAAATTTATGTATATTAATTGTAAAATTCACAAAAATTAGAATTCTCAGTGTGTGTTCACTTTGTATGATGAAATGTGTATGGAGCCACTATGACAACATATACAGGGAAAATGGCAGAGATCTGAAATGGAAATGAAAGAGATGGAGGGGGATGTCTAGTCAACTGGAAGAACATATTAATTTCTGACAGATTTTTGTTCTTTTTGGCAGATCCATCCATTTTCTGTAAAACAGTAATCAGAAATAAATTGTGTCCTTGATATGCAAACACAGCCATCTTCTATAAAACCATCAGAAACGGGTAATCTGCAGAGCAAAAGAAAAGACTCTCTTTAGTGTTCATGATTTTCTCACATAATTCTCCTCACCCAGGCAGTATTTTTCGGTAACTTTCAGGAAACAACGAGATGCTCAGTTATTAAGCATTGGGTAAGTAAACAGTCTAATGGCAGAAAGTGAAGAGGAACTAAAAAGCTTCTGAAAGAGAGTGAAAGAGGAAAGTGAAAAAATTGGCTTGCAACTCAATATTCAAAAGCTAAGATTTTAGCATCCAGTTCCATCACTTCATGGCAAATAGCAGGGGAAAAAACGCAAGCAGTCACAGACTATGTTTTCTTGGGCTCCAAAATCTTTGTAGACAATGATGAAGGCGTGCAATTAAAAGACACTTGCTCCTGAGAAGGCTACCCACTCCAGTATTCTTGTCTGGAGAATTCCATTTCCGTGGACAGAGGAACCTGGAGGGATATATCCACAGAGTGGGAAAGAGTCAAACAGGACTGAGGGACTAACACACTTTCCCTTTTTTTCACTTGCTCCTTGGAAGGAAAGCTATGACAAACCTAGACAGCATATTCAAAAGCAAAGACATGATTTTGCTGGCAAACGTCAGTACAGTCAAAGCTATGGTTTCTCATGTATTGATGTGAAAGTTGCACCATAAAGACAGTAAGTGCTGAAAAATCGATACTTTCAAATTGTGGTGCTGGAGAAGATTCTTGAGAGTCCCTTGCACTGCACAGAAATCAAACCAGTCAATCCTAAAGGAAATCAATCCTGGATATTCCTTGGAAGGACTGAACTGAAGCTGAAGCTGTAACACTTTGGCCACGTGATGGGAAAAGCCAACTCATTGGAAAAGTCCCCGATTCTGGGAAAGACTGAAGCCAAAGGAGAAGGGGGAGGCAGAGGATGAGATGATTAGATAACATCACTGACTCAAATGGACATGAATTTGAGTGAACTGGGAGATACTAGAGAACAGAGGAACTTGGCGAGCTGCAGTCCATGTGGTCACAAAGAGCTGGACACGACTTAGCAACTGAACAATAATAACTACAACAGTCAGTCACAAATATAAGCTTTTAATGGAAAGCTCATAAAAACGTCTGGAACTTGCAAGCTATCTTCACTGGAAGAGAAGCATTCTAAATAGAAACATCATCATGATATACACAAAAAAGAAGCTTTGAAAGTTGGAAACTGAACATCCTATGCTTTCACTGAACTTTGATTTCCTTAAATATTTAGGAACCACCTAGTATTTGGGGAGGCATTGAGATGATACCTATAGAAGTGTGATCAGGCTTAAACAGAGTATGTGCTCAGGAAATGTAGTAAGTACTGTCACCTGGTGGCTCAGAGGTTAAAGCATCTGCCTGCAAGGTGGGAGACCCGGGTTCAATCCCTGGATTGGGAAGATCCTCTGGAGAAGGAAATGGCAGCCCACTCCAGTATTCTTGCCTGGAGAATCCCATGGATGGAGGAGCCTGGTAGGTTACAGTCCACGGGGTCACAAGGAGTCGGACATGACTGAGATAGTTACACAGAGTCTCAGAATTTGAATGTGGGCAGAAAAGGAGGCTCAGTTCACGCTGTATGTAGTGGAAGGTTCCTTTTTTCCCATTCCAAGCAGTTTTAGAAGTGTCTGCTGTGATCAATATTCTCTTAGTCCCAAAGACACAGGAGTCTTGTGGCTCATTGCAGGTGGGGTGTGAGAAACAGTCAAAGACTAGGATGGCAATGCAGAGCTGGCATGCCAGGAGGGGGTATGTGCAAGATGTTCACCTGTTCGTCCTAAATTGAAAATGAAGGGGTACAGTGGGCAGGGCTCCATCACAGATTTTCTTTGTTCCTTTGTTCCATTTCTTCATAAAGCCCCTTGGCCCTGAGAAGTCTACCTGATTCCCTCCTAGTGCCTGACAGTCTTTTCACATCAGCATTTCTTTCAAGTGAGTAATAGCAAAAGTCCCCTGTATTTTCTATCTTTCACCCCTCCAGTCTCCTTCTTCAACTTTCAAGATAACTTTTAAATTGCTCATTTGAGCAAGCCCTTTTTCAAAAGACCCTCAGTGACTTCCCAGGCCTTCTTTGAACAGATCTCTGACTAGTTCTTTAGTGTTATATTCTTTAATCCCCAAAACAGTGAAAAAAATTATTACTGTTTATGTTTTTCATTACCTGAAAACCAGGGTAGAGGACTAAATAAAAGCAGAGTCTAACTGCTACTCTTTCTACTATCATATGATACCCTTCAGGTTTACCTGATCACTGTCTTAATCAATGCATCCTTTCAGTCTTCAGAATAGAATAAAATGCTAATTTAATTTAGTTCATCAACTTTGCCTATATTTCTGCTCATAGACACTTCAGAGATTTCCAATTTTATCAAAAATCTTAATAAAATAAACATAATGGCC
>SJYC01013916.1:0-20467 GCA_006408675.1 Madoqua kirkii | reverse complement strand
TTAAAAATATTATATCTTAGAACATGGGCAAAACAACATAAAAATTTGCTAATTAAAGCAATATGCCTCTCAGTTTTTTGGTAATTTTCCACATAACAAATTATTAACAGGATATCATCTGTTCTGAAACACTTATTAAAATTTCTTTACAGAGCCTGTGCTCTGCAACAAGAGAAGCCACTACAATGAGAAGCCCACACACTACAACTAGAGAGTGGCCCCTCCTCTGCGCAGCTAGAGAAAAGCCTGAGCAGCAGTGAAGACCCAGCGCTGCCCAAAATAAATAAGTAAATAAATAAAATTTAAAAGAAATAGCAAATAGCTCTTTTGTGGCTTGTGCATTTTCATTGCATCTCCTCAAACAACTCTCTCTACACCACTGATTAAAATAGGCTACAATATTTGCACAGGTTGGCCAATTCTCTCAAATGCCTGGATACCACAATCTGATATTTACTATACTTTTTTCTTCTCATATTCATATTTCAATGCTGTATGTGGCCTACTTATTTGGTCCCACAGTTTGAAAAGTTCTACTTACATTTTTTGTATTTAATAATATTGGCACAAAATTCTTTTTCCAATCGCGTCCAGCTAGAAATTTCTTTATTTTTAAATTTTGTTATTTAAAAATTTTTTGGTGTCCCTCCCAAAGTAGTTGGTCTATCACCTGTTTTCTAAAACGTCATTGCAATTAAAAATATAGATTGTGACAAAGAGTGATGTCTTTTCATATATGGAGATTTTCAACTAACTTCAAAAATCATTCTTCTCTCAGACTATATTGCTTCTTTTGAAAATTTCTAAACTAAATTAAAACTATATATCTCAGTCTTCAATAGTAATGTTACTATCTTGCCTTGCAAACCTGATACACATAGAATACTCAAATTAGCTTACTAATACTTACATATTAGAATTTAAAATGGATCCATTTATCCACTTCCAGTTCTTCTCTGATACTGTAAAATTTAATCCAATCCAAAACATAATTTCTTTTTTCTTTATCAGGTTTTGTATGAGTCTCTGTAAATGAAACAGAAGAAATGACTGAGTATTGTATCTGTTTATCTATTGCTGGTTTGCATTCTTCTATTCATCCTCTGAAACCCAGTTCAAGTATCACTTCCTCTATGAAGCCTTTCCTGATACCCCATTGGAGTTAATTATTCCTTACTTGTGATATTTCTATTTCGTTCATTTATACATCCAAATATTTATGTTTATATTTTTGTATTCATTAAATAGTACTTATATTGCTTATATGTCCATTTAGTCTCTCAGATTGTGAGCTCCTTGAAGTCAAGGTTAATACTTCCATCTGCATAGAACCCTCAAGATTAGAGCACAAAAATCTTGATATGGTTAGAAGCCAATGCTGAGTTTTATTGAAGTATTTTACCTTTTAATAATTACTCACCAATTCTTCATGATCTTGAATAAGCAGTAGACTGGATTCTCTTGTGTAACAGTCAGCTAGACTGTCATTCCAAGGTTTGAAACTTTCAATAAAATATAAGCATTTATCTTGGATTTGTTGCCAGTGCATTGGACACCTTAACAGGACTGGTCTCTCTAAAGTAACAAAGAAGAGGGAAAATAAAAATAAAGTAAGAAACAGGAAGAAAAGAAACGAATGTTATATTTCTAACCTGTCCCCATCCCACTAACACTAACCACACATACACAGTTCAGTTCAGTCACTCAGTAGTGTTCAACTCTGTGACCCCATGGACTGCAGCACGCCAGGCCTCCCTGTCCATCATCAACTCCCGGAGTCTATTCAAACTCATGCCCACTGAGTCAGTGATGCCATTCAACCGTCTCATCCTTTGTCGTCCTCTTCTTCTCTGGCCTTCAAACTTTCCCAGCATCAGGGTCTTTTCAAATGAGTCAGCTCTTTGCATCAGGTGGACAAAGTATTGAAGTTTCAGCTTCAACATCAGTCCTTTCAATGAATATTCAGGATTGATTTCCTTTAGGATGGACTGGTTGGATCTCATACAAGTTATTATAAGTTCAGGAAAGTCTTTGATCATCATTGTGAGAACAATTCATGAATTTAATATAACTGAGGGCTTTGAGACCACTGTTAATTCTGCTATTAAAATTTGAAAATTAGTGACCAGCTAAAACACTGACAGACAGAATAACTTGTTCAAGTCCACACAAGCAGGTGGTGATAGAGCCAAAACTCTTTTTGAGATTCCTTAAATTCCTTATCACTGCTCTTCCTACTCCATGGACAACTATATCAAATGCTCTTTTAAAAAAGTCTACTTGAAACAAAATGTAAAATGTAAAGCAAATGATAATCATACCCACAATTAATGGCAAGTATCATGGAGAGAAATTATTAGAAAGTTTCTAACTGCTAAATTATATATTTGCCTAATAATGAGATCTATTGGATAGCATTTTTTAGAGGGATATTCTCATTTTCTTAAAATTTCTCTTCTGTACAAATGCATATAATAAATGATCACATTTTGCTATAGACTCTCAACAATAGAGTATTAACACCCACTGCTTAGTAAGTAGAAGGACAAGATCAATATCTTAATGATTAATATAATAAATATTAAAGTATTTATTACATGTTTGTGTTCTATTCATTAGCTTTAGTCAAAGGTTAGTTGCTTGACATATTAAAATCACCAAATATCTCACTTAATGTATATTTTACTTTATAGCTTGGATTTTTACTAATAATTATGGACTCTCCTAGCCTGAGTACTCCTAAGGCAGTATTATCTGGTAGTTAAGATCATAGGCTCTGACGATAGACCACTGAAGTACAATTCTCAGTGTCACACCTTAGCACATGTATGACCCCAATTGAGTTGCTTAACCTTTCCATGCCTCAACTTTGTCAAACATAAAATCAGAGTGATAAAACTAATCTTAACATATGGGTTGTAATGAGCCTTAACAAAAATAATACAATGATAACTATCAAATTTCGCCATTATTCTTAGGAAATTCAAGCCATAAAACGTACCTTTTGCTTCCATCCAGTTCTGTTGAGCATCCATGCTGGTTTTTTCTACTGATGTGTTTTGTCTTATGAGTATCACTGGTAAATAAAGAAACACCATTAAGAAGATAAAATGCTGAAAGGTGCAATGAAATTGATATGCTATATTTATCACTTCAGGAAATTGTCGTCTCAGTACTATCTCAACAAGCTTGAAATGAACAGAAGATAAGAGCAATAGCAATTTAGTAACAGTGGATCTGCTTAGAAGACAACATAAGCAAACACATAAGTAAACACAGAGAAACATTGAGTTACTTGCATCTAATATATAAGTTATCTGGAAAAGGGAATGGCAACCTATTCCAGTATTCTTGCCTGGAGAATCCTATGAACAGAGGAGCCTGAAGGGCTATGGTCCTTAAGATCTCAAAGAGTCAGACACGACAGAAGCGACTTAGCATGCACATACCCACTATATAAGTAAACTCCCAGGTGTTACTTACATTCTTAAATTGCTTACACTCCTGTCTACATGTTCCATTTTCAGAAAGAGTATAATTGTGTCTGTCCTATGGGAGACATTGCCTAGGACAATCTAGAATTTAATAGGCACCTAAGAAACTGTAGGGATGTCCCAGGAAGTCCAGTGGTTAAGACTTAGCCTTCCAGTGCAGAGGATGCTGGTTTGATCGCTGGTAGGGGAGCTAAGATCCCACAAGTCTTGGGGCCAAAAAACAAAAAAACAACAGCAACAACAAAAATCCAGAACATAAAAACAGCAGAAGCAGTATTGTAACAAATTCAATAGAATTTAAAAATGGTCCATATTAAAAAAAAAACAAAACTCTAAGCAATTGTAAACTTATTTTCTTTGTTATTATCAACCTTTTATCATAATTGCAATTTTTAAAAAAGTTCTTGGAGCACATGTAAATCCCCTATGAAGATTCTCAGAACAGTTAGAAAGAGAAATATGAAGCCTAGGGTTTGCAAAGTGGATATGGGCGGGCACTATTAGAGCACTGTTTCATAACTGTTTTGTTTCATCAGTCTTCCACTAAGTTTGGGGTGGCCAAAGATGTTTAACATACTTTACTATTTATGGTAGAAGGAGAATAAGTAGAACAAGAAATAAATGATCTTGCATCACTTACCTGAAACACTCAAGCCAGTCACAGTCAAGGCAAGAAGTATAATCACAGCACAACCAAATTTCAAGGCAAAGTTATGCCATCGTGGACGCTGACAAACATCTGAGACATTAAGAAAACATGCTTGGTTAACTCAGTTGAGTTCATGTGGTACAAAAAACAAAGGCTGTTTGGATCACATAAGAAAGAGCTAGATTCAGGTTGGGGGTTAGGGGCAGGAAAGAACATTTATCAGTTATCTTAAAGTAGGGTCCTAAGGACTTAACTGGTGGTCTGGTAGTTAAGAATCTTCCTGCTAATGCAGGGGACACAGGTACAATCCCTGATCCAGGAAGACCCCGCCTGCCATGGCAGAGTAACTAAGCCTGTGGGCCACAAGTACTAAAACTCAAGTACCCTAGAGACTGTGCTCCACAACAAGAGAAGCCACTGCAGTGAGAAGCAACTAGAGTTGCTCACTACAACTAGAGAAAGCCCACACAGCAACAAAGATCCAGCACAGCCAAAAATAAATAAAATTAATTAATTGATTAAAAAAAAATGTTCCAGAGTGACCTGCAAGTCCATTTATTTCTACTTTAGTTTTTTATACTCCCTCAGGGGACTGAGTTGTGTGATCCAGTTTTCAGCCAGCTACTACTGATCTCTACTGTTAGGACGCTGGCATTTGTATAAGAGTTAGCCCTTTCTAAAACATTCTTGTGGAAGTGGAATTTAAGATAGCTAAATGTGATAAAAGATTAAGGTAGGAAACAGAATGTATTAAATTTTAGATAATAACACCTGGATGATCATGTGGAGGAGAGAGAGAAAAGATAACACCTAGAGGAGTTGCAAGGTCCTGGGTGTAATCTGAAAATGAGAGAAACCACACTGGGAATATTGACCTAGAACTTCTACTGTGATCCTGTGTGACACAGAGCAGCTAAACTTAGTGAGCCTGAGACTTAGTCCTAGGTGAAATTTCCTGACAGCTGGTATTTTACCTTTCTGTCTCTTTTCTTTCTTATTCTTTCCTGCCTTGAAATTTTGAAACTTGGAGAAAGTTTCATATAGTCACTATCTTATTTATTACTGAAGAACAGCAGTGGTTAACAGCAAAGGCTCTCAAATGTAACAGATTCGTATTTGAGCATGTTACTTTAAGCCTGTAACCTTCATAAAATGCTAACTTCCTCACTTGTGAAACATAACATAATAGTTACTTTGTGAGGTTTTGGAAAGTGTTATATGAAAAAATTCTTCTCAACATGGAGTCTGGTACATAATAACTTCATTTAAAATTTATGGAATTGAGAGGAGGGTCTTATGTCTTTTCTGAGCTGTTTTTCTGCAACATTTCATGACTTTAGACTAATGAACTTACAACAAATTGAAGATGCCAGGTAAATTTTCAATTCACTTCAGTTGCTCAGGCGTGTCTGACTCTTTGCGACCCCATGAACCTCAGTACACCAGGCCTTCCTGTCCATCACCAGCTCCTGGAGTTTACCCAGACTCATGTCCATTGAGTTGGTGATGCCATCCAACCATCTCATCCTGTCATCCCCCTCTCCTCCTTTAGTCATCTGGAAATATCCATGCAGGATGCCAAGGACTTCCCTGGTAGTGAGGTGGATAAGAATCTGCCTGCTAATGTAGGGGACTCAGGTTCAATCCCTGGTCTGAGAAGATTCTGCAACAATTACTGAGCCCATGCTCTAGAGCCCACAAGCCCCAGCTGCTGAGACCACATTCTGTGACTACTGAAGCCATGCTCCATAACAATGAGAAGCCCTTGGACTGCCACAAAGACCCAGTGCAGCCAAAAGTAAATACATACATACATACATACATACATACATACATAAAATTATCTCACTCCATTGCTCTAAACCTTTCCTTGGCCTTCTCTCAAGCAGATTTAAGACTGTATACCTGTAAAAGAGTCCACAAACTCCTGTTCAATCCATTTCCCATTACATCTCTGACTTTGTCTCCTGCTGCTTTCAACACAGACACACTCCATCATTTTACACCAACCTATGTGCTCCTCCTACAAAAGGACAGGAACGTTCTCATCCCAGGGAACTTGCACTTGCCCTGGTCCATCTTCTAAAAAGCTCTTCTCCAAGGAAACATATTTTTGTCCTGTAATTCTTCCAGGTCTTGGCTCAGATGTCATCTGTGAGGCAGGGCTTCTTCTGCTTGATATCATACCCTCTGTGAAGTTAACGCTCAGTTCCATCACAAATAAAAACCAGTTTCTCAGGACTTTCCTAGTGGGCCAGTGGTTAACAATCCACTTGCCAAAGTAGGGGACAGGGATTCTATCCCTGATCTGGGAAGATTCCACATGCTGTGGAACGACTAAGCAGTGCACATCTGGTACAGAGCCTGAGCTTTGCAACAAGAAAGGCCACCACAATGAGAAGCCTGTGTATTACAGCTAGCGGGGAGCCCTTGAATAGTCCACAGCTCGATAAAGTTCACGGGCAGCAGCAAAGTCCCAGTGCAGCCATAAATAAAGGATAAAAAAGCAGAGGGGTGAATATAAGAGAGCAAAAACTATAGATAAAATTTTCTCTATTGTGTTTAATAGTATCTAATGCACATATATGTATATACTTAGTTATTTGTTTATTTGTATGTCTTCCTGGCAGTATAACATAAACACAAAAAAAAGAAAATATTTTTCCACTATTTTTTGCACTTGTCCTAACCTCAGCACCAGGGCATGCCTGGCACAGGTGCTTATTTTTGGATGAATAGGTAGACTGTAGAGGCATTTTGTGAACACTTATCTACTTTTTAAAGAAATCAAGTGCTGGGGCATAAACTAAATAGGTCACAACTCACATCTCTGGTTTACCGGAATGCCTTTGATATAATCACTGTTCTACAGTTCCCACAGAGAAGACAATGGCACCCCACTCCAGTACTCTTGCCTGGAAAATCCCACGGACAGAGGAGCCTGGTGGGCTGCAGTCCATGGGGTCGCACAGAGTCGGACAAGACTAAAGCGACTTAGCAGCTGCAACAGCACAGTTTCCACAGCCTGAACAGTTCAGCCAAAGAGCTCAGGGGTAGTTTCACAATAATTGTAATAACAGGTCACTCTGTGGAGAAAGAATGTCACCTGCCATTTCAATAAACAAAAGATGCTGTGACCATAAAGCCATCAGCCAGGGCAGCTGCCCCGATGGTGAAACCTGAGTGGAATTTGGAGTGAAGGAAAAGAGGATACTGGCGCTAGATAGTTAAAATGCGTGTCACAGGAATGATTTCAGTAAGCCCAGACTCTTGTGTCTTCTCACACATAAGAAAACACTAAAATCATTAACGCGATATGTCTGTTTTTGTGATTAGCAGTCATCTTTCGGTAGTCAACTATATATATATCGATATATATATATATATATATATATTTTTTTTTTTTTTTGCAGTAAAAACTCCTATATGTTCTGGCTTCTCTCTTACCATTTGGGAACAGTTCCTTGGAGTTATCTAACAGGGTGCCTTCCCAGCTATGGTCCTTGGTAAAACCACCAAATACAAAATTCTCAACTTGTAGGTTATACATGTTTTGCAGTCAAGTGTTTTGTAACCACATATTTTGTTCTGACTTTATTCTGCTTTGTTTTTCAGATTTACTTTTATAATAATATTTTGAGGAATAATGATTATGAGCAGAATAGACACATTTTCTGATCCCATTGATTTGGGATCTTAGATCATAGCTTTTGAGGAAAATCTTGCTTTTTCTATATTCATCCTCCCACATCTCCTTTCAACACCATCCTCCTTTCTCTCCACTTTTGCTAGATTTGAATAGGGAACAGAAAACGTTGCTATTTCCCATCAAAAAATAATTATAGCTTGACCAAACTGTCACTGTAGTTATCAAAATTCTCCAAGTTTCCATAATCCCCATTTGAAGGGTATTGTGAAACTATTTACTAACCCTAAGATTTTCAGTCTCCAATTTAGAATGTTGATAACTGAATAGTTTGAAATTATCCCACGTCATCCTGAAAGGATGCAGCACACCTGCTAAGCACACAATGGAATGAATATCAGGTGGGATAAAGATTGCAATATTAGTAAATTTGGTTTGACATGAGAAGGCAGTACTATATTATGATAATTTTATACATTTTTATACTTAGTTTCTAGTTTCTTTTCAGCCATGGAATCTATCACCTGTTACCTCACGTTAGAATCCTCATCTCCTTCACTCAGAATACTAGCTCCTCTGACACACAGAAAATTGCCAAATTCAACAAATATCAAATAGGTTTATCAGAGATATTCTCCTGTGTCTGTGGCTTATCTCCTTCTAAACTGATACATCTTTCAATTTAAAAATAATCAGATTGTGAGTATATTCACATTTTCAATCTTGAATATAATTTTCTTTTGGAACATTTTTTCCTTCCCTTTGAAAAGTGGAAGATGTTCGTCATTAACATCTTTAACATTTTGTGTTAATTAATTAGCAAAGTATTAATCATTAACACTTTGTATTCTGAAAGGAATGCCATGGGTGCAAATGCATTGGAACTTAATCACAGTATTTTACAGAGAGATTTGAAATAAAGTAGGTTACTGTTACAACAAGAGAGCAGAATATCTCTAAAAACATTTGTTTGTTAAAAAACAAAAACAAAAAAGGGACTTCCTGGCTGGTCCAGTGATTAAGACTCCGTGCTTCCACTGCAAGGAGCACGGGTTCCATCCTTGGTTGGGGAACAAAGATCCTGCACCCCACATGGGATGGCAAAAAATGAAACAAATACTGGATGCTTGGGGCTGGCTCACTGAGATGACCCAGAGGGATGGTATGGGGAGGGAAGGAGGAGGAGGGTTCAGGATGGGGAAAACGTGTATACCTGTGCTGGATTCAGGTTGATGTATGGCAAAGCCAATACAGTATTGTAAAGTCAAATAAAGTAAAATTAAAAAAAAATAAATTTATATAAAAAAACCCCAAAACAAAAATAGAAAAACTCCCTTTATTTCCAAATAAAATAAAAATACTCCTTTGTTCATACTTGTAAAATATTTATTCAGGTTCTTTTAGCCAAAGCTCAGTAACAGGAATGATGTTCACTTTTCACAAAAATATCTTCATAAAAAGAAATCTAAAGGTATGTACTTTTTTCCACACCTGTGATTACCTACAGGCCATGTTATATCAGCTTAATACATGACTACTACTCATCTTCAAAGTCATGATTTAAAGCCACAAATTTACAGGAACATCTAACTGTTGGAAGATATACAAATGCCCAAAGGAAAATTAAAGCCACTTACTTTGAAGACGAGATGGAGGTGATGATGGTTCAATGCCAGAATCCCTGGGTAAGTTTAAATCAGAATATACCAACTCACTCTCCATTGCAAACAGAAGAATGTGGTACTATACTTGTATAAAAGAAAAAACTCCGACTTCTGTGAAACAAGATCAGCTGAAGGAAGTGACTAATTTAAAAAGTTTCACTGTCTTATAATTAGCACCTAACCACATTGATCACTGTGGGTTTTGTCTATAAATTAGTAAGGAAGTCCACTTACTGGGTGTCCAGTGTACTTAGACAGGTAATATTAGGTTGGCCAAAAAGTTTGTTCAGGTTTTCCATAACATGGAAAACTCCAAAGGAACTTTTTCACTCTTATTCTCAATATCTACTTTGTTTAGTTAATTGGCCTATTGTTTGACAATATTCTGGAAAGATTGCTTGTTGTCTTTGCAAGTATCTTTTTTCAACAACTTTTTCTGGGCCAGGACCAGAGTGAAGGAAATAAAGTACTCTGATTTGGCTCAAAAAACAAACAAACCAAAAAAAAAAAAAAAAAACACCCCAAGAATCAAGATAAACCATATTTAATGCCAGGTTGTAAAAGTAAACACTAACACACACACACAAAACTGTAGGACACTTTTCTAAAGCTCTCAAATCTTCCTGAAATATCTGTGCTCCTGCCAAGAGCTGTAAAATGTGGGAAAAGGAGCTCTAAATGTGGAAAAGGTCACTGAGTAATATGACAGAGAAAGCAAAGAGCCAAAGATCCAGACTATTCTTAGCTTAAAAGAATGCTTTCAGTGCACTGAAGTTTAACTTCAAGTTAGGAAGCGTGACTATGACCACGAGGAGTCCACAATGGCTGTGTTAAAAATGACTGACTGAGGAAAGAGTATTTTTTTCAACCAGAAGCTTGCAAAAATTATGTGAGATTCAAAAGTACAAACCAGCCAGAAATATAAACCAAAGGACACTTTTCACTTGTGCATATGCAATGCAAAACATATTGATGGATGTTTTCATTTGTTACAACCATCTTGACAACCATCTTACAGGACAGAAAACCCTTACTATGCAATCACTATTGTATATTTATAAAATGGACTTCCCAGGTGGCCCAGTGGTAAAGAAGCCTCTGGCCAAAGCAGGAGATGCAGGAAACAGGGGTTCCTGGGACAAGAAGAGCCCCTGGAGAAGAGAATGGCTACTCATTCCATTATTCTTGTCTGGACCACCCCATGGACCAGAGAAACCTGGCAGGCTACAGTCCACTGGATCACAAAATGTCAGACACAACTGAGTGAATAACATACCTCAACATAATAAAGACCATTTATGAAAAGCCCACGGCACAATCAGTGGTGAAAAAAGATGTAAAAGCTTTTCTTCTGAGGTCAAGAACAAGCAAGGATATCTGTTCTCACTACTCCTAGTCAACATAGGTATGGAAGGTCTAGCCAAACCAATTAGACATGGAAAAGAAATGAAGTCATCCAAGCTGAAAAAAAAGAAGCAAAATTACATCTGTTCAGAGAAGACCTTATGTATAGAAAATCATCAAGACTCCAGACTCACACACTCATAAACTATTAGACTAATAAATGAATTTGTCTAAGTTTAGAATAAAAAGTCAACACACAGAAATCAGTTGCTATATACTGATTAATGATTTGGAAAGAAAATGAAATTCATTGGCAACAGTATCAAAAAGAATAAAATACTTCAGAAAAAAAACCCTAATTAAAACTTGTACTGAAAACTGTAGAATATTGCTGAAAGAAATTAAGAAAAACATAACTAAATGAAGAGACATCTCATGTTTGTGACTTGGAAGATTAATATTGTTAGCATATGTATACCAAAACTACCATATGACCCAGCAATTCCAGTCCTGGGCATATGTCACAAAAAAACAAAAACACTAATTTGACAAGATACACACCCCTCAATGTTGGTAGCAGCATTACTTATACAATTGCCATGATATGGAATAAACCTATGTCTAGGGCTTGCCAGGTGGTGCCAGTTGTAAAGAATCTGCCTGCCAGTTCAGAAGACATAACAGATGTGGGTTGGATCCTTGGTTTGGGAAGATTCCTTGGAGAAGGGCATGGCAACCCGCTCCATTCCTCTTCCCTGGAGAATCTCGGCGGATAGCAAGGACAGGTGGGCTATAGTCCATGGGGTCGCAAAGAGTAGGATGTAACTGAGCACCCATGCATGCACGCACATAAATAAATGGAGTATTGAATGCTAGAGTGAAACCTGCGTAGTTGCTCCAAAAACCCAAGTGTTTTTTGTTTTGCAGGTTTTGTTGTTGTTGTTGTTGTCTGGTTGGCTGGTTGGTTTTTGTTTGGGGGTTGCTTTTTGTTGAATGTTTACAGTACTGTAAAATAGAATAAAGTACTAAATTTAAACAAAATTAAAAAAAATAAATAAAACTGAGCAAAAACAAAAATAAAAATAAAAAAATAAAAACCTGAGTTCATTTACTAACAGTTCTTACCAGGGGGCGCTGCTGGCCTTTTTTATATCCTTAAACCTTCTGTATACTGAAATTAGAAAGCTCAAGTTATTGGTAAATGCTTCAATCCACATTGTTTCATTTGATACATTAATATCTGCCTTATCCAGGCATAGGAGTTTTTTTGAATTCATGGATGAGTAAGGAGCAAGACTGACCATCTTTCCTACCTCAAAACCCAGGTTCCTTTTGCAACCTACTGCACCACATTTTGCTCCTGTAATACCTACAAAACTAAGTTATACAGAGGAAGAAAAAGCTAAAATAAATTTTGCTCAAGGCTGGCCATTGTACTGCAAACAGTAGCTCTGCTCCTGGGTAGGTGGTCTGTCTAAATTCGAGTGGATGAAAACAACATTTACCGTGTTGCTTATTGTGCCAGGGTACCTCTGAGCAAGATTGACGTATATGTATATGGTGACCTGGGCAGCCTTGATATTTCCCTAACTTTGTATACACTTTGTGTTTAGTCATTCAGTCATGTCTGACTCTTTTGTGATGCTATGGACTGCAGCCCGCCAGGCTCTTCTGTCCATGAGGATTCTCCAGGCAAGAACACTTGAGTGGGTTGCCATGCCCTCCTTCAGGGATCTTCCCAACCCAGGGATCTAACCCAAATCTCCTGCATTGAAAGAGGATTCTTTACTGTCTAAGCCACCAAGGAAGCCCATGGATAATGGAGTGGGTAGCCTATCCCTTCTCCGGGGGATCTTCCTGACCCAGAAATCGAATGGGGGTCTCACGCATTGCAGGCAAGGCTTCACCAGCTGAGCTACCAGGGAAGCCCCTTGTTTAAGCTCTGGACAGGTGTTTGCCTAAGTCAAAAGATAGCTTCTCCAGGAGATCTTCCCCACCCAGGGACTGAACCCACAGTTTCTGCAGTGGCAGGTGGATTCTTCACCAAAGCGCCACCTGGCAAGCCCAACTTTATAGATGGATACCACCATCAGATTATATTATTTGTAGCTGAAGATGGAGAAGCTCTATGGTGGTGGTAGTTTAGGGGTTAAGCGAGATGCTGCAGGGTCTTTTTTTTTTTTTTTTTGTGGCATGGCTGTTCTCTAGTTGTAGCCTGAGGATTTAATTGCCCCACAGCATGTGGGATGTTAGTTCCCTGAGCAGTGACTGAACCTGCTTTCCCTGGATTGGTAGGTGAATTCTTACCACTAAATCACTAGGAAAGTCCCAATTATATTTACCCTTCAGCAAGGGTAGCTGGATGGATAACAATTCTGTTTCAAAGGTTACTGTGGTCATACCAAGGCAAAAGCAGAGATTTCAGCCTCTCTTTTTCTCTTGACGGCTTAGTGCTTTAATTTGTTCAGCATTGTCTCCAGTGGTTTCTAAGGTGCCTTTTTCAGACTTACACTTTAACTTTAAAGGATTCTGACAGCAAATAATTATTGACCCTTAACTCATGTCACACAGAACACACTAGAGCTCTGTGTATGTCGCATGTTTAACTTCCAGTTCTAGTTTAAGGATGAGAGCGGGTTCCTAGGTCACTGAGCTAAAAACATGATCATGCTGACTAAGAGTCAACAGCTCTTTTAAGTTGAGACTCCATTTTAGGTTTACGGGGGGGAAAAAAAAAAGCACTTTTAGGTTCGAGTAAAAAGCAGAAATACAGAGAGTTTCCATAGGCATTTCTTCCTCATACACAGCTTCCCCTCTTTCAAACACATTGCATTTGTTTGTTTTATTGGTTACAGCTGATGAACAAATTTTGCTCCAATATTATGAACTGAAGTCCATAGACTACACTAGGGTTTACTCTTTGTGTTCTATATGCTATGGCAAGCTTGGGCTTTCCTGTTGGCTCAGACAGTAAAGAATCTGCCTGTGAGGCAGGCGGCTGGGGCTCAGTCCTGGGTCAGGAAGAGCCTCTGGAGAAGGGAATGGATATCCACTCCAATATTCTTGCCAGGAGAATTTCTTGGGCAGAGAAGCCTAGTGGGCTACTGTCCATGGGGTCGCAAAAAGTCAGACACGATTAAGCAACTAACACTTTCACTTTCATAATGATATGAATTTGATAGGGATAGAATAAAGGGACAAAGTAGATAATTAAATGGTTAATCCTACTGGGGATTGTAAGTAAAAAAAGTATGAGAATAGGAAATCCCTGTATGTTAATGACTGCTTAAAAAAGCAGGTTTGCTTAACTACAAAACCAAGCAGGGTTGTTTAGCAACAAAACCTTGCAAAACAGAAGCATGAGACATCTCTGAAAACAATAGAACAATGATGGCATGAGACCCACATGCCACTCAGTGAGCTCAGTAAGCTAATGGCCCCCAGGACAAGCTCTTTGCACATTGGTATGGGGAGGGAGATGGGAGGAGGGTTCAGGATTGGGAACTCATATACACCCTTGGTGGATTCATGTTGATGTATGGCAAAACCAGTACAGTACTATAAAGTAAAATAAAGTAAAAAATAAATAAATAAAATAAAATGGAAAGGTGACAATCAAAGTGAAAGACCTCATGGTACTGAGACGTGAAATAATTTTTCCATAGTGCCATGAGTGTCCTGGCGTAACCATGTAGGGACAAGCAAACTCCCCAGCCTGACGTGAAGGCAGAGCTGGCTATGGAAGCTTGACATCTAATGAGGGGAAAAGTGGCATTTTTCCCCTCCCCATTTTTCCTTTGATTACTAATATAAAGCTATAGCCCACTAAGTTCTCAGGCACAGCACCCTCTCATCCATCCACTTGTTAACCTCACAAACCTCCTATTCTAATAAGTCACTTTTTATCTATCACTTTGCCTCTCACTGGATTCTTCCTGTGCTGAGACATAAAGAACTAGAGATCTTGAGAATCCCCCAAAACACCACCTAGTAGTTTTAAATCCATCATTACAGAATCACGGGGTGTAGTTTCATTGTCTTGAAAACCCCCTGGCCTTCCCCATTCATCCCTCCCAATCTCTCCACCTTTGCCCTTCAGACATGTCTTTTCAACATCTCCATAGTTTTGCCTTTACGTGTCAAATTGTTGCAATGTTACAGTACGTAGATTTTCCAGATTGCCTTCTTTCACTTAATAACCCGCATAAAAGTTTCTTTTTATGTTTTTTTCTTCACTTGAGAACTTTTCTTAAAGTCCCTGAACATTATGCCATTGTTTGGAGAGTCTACAGTGTGTTTAGCCATTTATATATTAACAGGCATTTTGGTTGCTTTCAAGCTTTGGCAATCATAAATACAGCTGCTATAAACACACCTGTGTAAGTTTGCATAAACAATCAGTTTTCAACTCATTTCTGTAAATGCCCAAAAGTGAGACTGTTGGATCATCTGGCAAGTATATTAATTTCGTAACAAACTGTCTTCTAAAGAGTCAGCTTTTTATTGTCACCACTTGGTGAAACTTCTAAATCATTTAAAGGATCAAAAAAATTCACCAGGAAAAAAAATTTTATTCATCAAAGACCGATTTCTGCCATTACTGTCTTAAGAATTTGTTTGTAAACTCTGTTCTAACTGGACCAATCTCACTGTAGCATATCCTCAGGGTTGAAATCTTATCACCCCACAAAAGTCCGAAAAAGGGTAGTGTAGACAGGTGATTATATACTTGCTGCTGCTGTTGTTTAGTCACTAGTTCAGTTCAGCTCAGTTCAGTCACTCAGTCGTGTCCAACTCTTTGCGATCCCTTGAATCGCAGCACACCAGGCCTCCCTGTGCATCAGTAACTTCCGGAGTTCACTCAGATTCACGTCAACTCTTCGCATGAGGTGGCCAAAGTACTGGAGTTGTTTAGTCGCTAAGTCCTGTCCAATTCTTTTGCGACCCCATGGACTGTAGCTCACCAGGCTCCTCTGTCCATGGGATTTCCCCAGCAAGAATACTGGACTGGGTTGCCATTTTCTTCACCAAAGGATCTTCCTGGACCGGGGACTGAACCTGCCTCTCTTGCATTGTCAGGCAGGTTCTTCATCACAGAGCCACCAGGGAAGACTGATTATGTATTTAAGATCTTTCAAAAATAAAAATGGAGTAACTATAGTTCACACAAAAATAAAAATGGAGTAACTATAGGTGGAGGTAGTTTCAAAATCTTGCATCTGAGAACTTGCAGATGCATCACTGAGAACTTAAACTTTCTGAATTATATCAAACTCAAGACCATCACCAGACATTTCCAAAATAGTGTCTGCAGGCAGTGCCAGGTGCAAACATAGTTTCAAAGTGCCTCCCTCCTACACCTGCAAATGTGTAACCATTTTGAACCCCAAACAAATCCTGTTTAAACAAGCATTCTTATTTCTTCCCAACTCTAGTCCTAATTCCTGACAATTTATATAACCTTATAGTTTTTGGCCTTTATAACCTTTCCTCATTTTGTAGCCTCAGAACATATTAGCCTGGGTTTTTGAGCTGAGTATGATCTCCTGAGAACAGTGGTGCTAACAAACCACAAATCAACACCTTTTAGAGGAGGTTTGTGTGTCGGAGTGGCTACACACAACAGGGTTTATGTTCTCAGGGGTCTTGGTTACCACAGGTTGAACCTCAGAGAGACAGACAGAGCCTTGTCCTCATCTCTGCTAGGCCAGGGAGACTCGCAGGCTGTGGAGATTTATGCAGACTTTCTCCTGCTCGGAAGGGACCCAGCCTGGCAGAGAGCCTGAGCAGAGAGCTGTCCTCTTAGGTCCACTGTTAGTCCACCAGGTCCCATCAGGTGTTTGGCAGGTTGGAAAGGAGACAAAGACCCTTCAAAGGCAGGTATCCCGTTTACAAGTGTTCTGACTTTCTTTTCTGCCTCAACATTCCGAGAAATGAAACGCAGGAAGTGGGGTGTAACATCTAGGGTGGAGGGCAGAGGGTGGAGGGTGATGGGGAGGGAGTGTTATCTAGTACCATCTGGGATACCATCAGCTCTATGGATGTAATTTCCCACGCCCTGCATCCGATGTCTCTCTTAGACCTTGGTAGACAGTTGGGGCCTGAATGTAGGGGGCAGCCACGGATGGAGAGGGATGTGGTCACCCCACAGGTAAGCTGGAGGTGTGGGAGAGGGCGGCCTTCGCAGCCCTGAGATGCCGCATCCCCCTGTTTGGTTGCCTCTGGTCCAGAGCAAAGCCATAGTGGAAAAACAAACAAACAAACAAACAAAAAAAAAAACACCTCTACCAAGAGGAGGAGAGAAAGAAGAAACTGCCTTCTTGGTCTCAAGCAGGTTGCAAACTCTCCAGGGCTGTCCCAATACGGGGTGAACATCTGGCCTGGTTGCATGATTTGAAAAATATTTGACTTGATTTCTCCCCAGATGGCTGTGCGCCTAAGCTGCCCTCTTCATAAGAGTTTGCAGAATTTTAGTGAGTGACTGCAGAACCTTAGTGGGTGACTTAGGGTAAGCTCTGTGGTCTAGGAATTAAGGGCTTTGAAAGGCTGAGAGAGGGCAGCAGGTGTTCTTAGTGACCTGGTTCAGGGTCTTTTCCCCTTTCTATGTCTCCATCTGCCTCGCTCCCAGGATTGTATCTTAACTGAAAAGTTGAGATCTCTTTGGAACTGGCCTGAATTCCGCTCCTTTCCAGAAACACAAAGTTCCCAGTGTTCTTGGGGAGACTTGTCTTTCCGCTTTGACTGAAGAGCCTTAAGCTCCCAGTGGCAGAATAAGGTGTGTTAAAAAAAAAAAAAAACGTTCCCTTTCTGGTGTCAAGCAGGTTAAGTGTGTCATCATTTTCATAATGTATTGCTTTTATTAACTGAAATTTCAGAAACAAAGACCTGATTGAGAAGAAGAGGCATTTTTTGGCTGGATTGTTAGAGCCCCAGCTTGGAGACACAGATGCAAGAAGCTCTGAGTTGTGGCTGACGCACCTTAAAAAAAGGAGGAAGTTTATTTATTTTTTTAAATGCGAGAAGCCATGGTTTCATTACAGAACTTGTTTCTCAAACATTAAAACTTCAGTTGATGAGAAGTGAAGTGTGTTAAGCAAAGACTTGTTGCACGAACACAGGAAAGGGAGGGAGGGAGATCTTTAGGGAGACAACAAGATTTATCGGAGTACCGTGAGGCCACAGAAATCGACAGGTGTTGCTGTGTCCTTTTGTGTGGCACAATACAAAGATACAAAGAAGTTCTAGTTCTTGAATTCTGAAATCGGACCCTTTCCTTCCAACTCCATTTTTGTATGCTGACCACCTCATTATAATTATAATGGTCACTCTATGATAATTTCCACTTTTCATTGCTCTTAGCTCTGTCAGGTTTTCAGTGGTACTATAAACCATGACCTTTTAAAATGTCCCTGTCTTGACTAGACACCAGAGAAGACATTGACCTTGCCTCAGCCATTCTGGAAAATCCATCCAGACCTCTCCCACACAAGACCCAGGTGCCTGCTTCATCCTCTTCATCAGAATTTGCAGAGCTTTTGTTTTTCAGCACCTACCATAGTAGTAACAGTCTGCAGATATTTGGTGACTGGATAAGAAGTGATTAGAAATGCAAAAAATTATGGAAAAAATGAGGCTGCCACTCTGACCAGATACATTACACAGCTGCTACAATAGATAACCTAAATTTCATTGATAGCACAGTGTATATTTACTTAACACTCATGTAGCTGTGAAATATGGGAGATTCTAGTTAGAACGCAGCTTTCTTCCACGTGGAAATTCAGGGCCACAAGTTTCTTTCATTTTGAGGTTGTGCTACCTCTAAGGTCTTCTTGTTATTGTTGTTGTTTTTTCACAAACAAGAAAGACAAAGGTTTTTGTGAAGACATGTCTGAGCTTGGGTGACCTCAACCTGCAGGGACTTGAAATAAGACTTTGGTTTCTGGCCAGATATTGAAGTCAGGCTGAGTGCTGAATCCTGGCCATTAGGATTCATTTCCAGAAAATGAATTTCCACAGAGAAACCAAAACTAGTGAAACAAGTGAAACATTTATTAGGAGGGAAAAGAGTACATGTGCATAAGCACACACTGGCAAGCCCAGAGCGTCGGGTCCTTGTAGTTCAAATCGCTTTTATGCTATTTTCTTCTGGGTTTCCTTTGGCCAAACATCCTGCTTTGGCTGACTCTGAGTCCATATTTGGCATATATCAGTGTCCTCCCTTGTGTGTACCCACATTTCTTGGCCAAGATGGATTCTAGTGAGGAAGCCTGTGGACAGGTTGACATTACTCCCTTTTTGATCTACAAAGAGCCTTGTTGCAGGTGTATTCTTGGAAAGGTCCTCTGGACCTTGAGAATGAGAAAAGTGCTATCTCATATCTGGGCAGGGCTCAGCTCCTCCTCCTTATCTTGGGTTATCTATCCACAGGGGACAAAGTCCAGCTGTACAGCCCTGAGTCTATTTAGCTCCTGCCTCATGTATATTTCCAACAGCACAAGAGATGACTCTAAACATGGCCACCTGATGTGAAGAGTCAAGTTATTGGAAAAGACCTTGATTCTGGGAAAGATTGAAGGCAGGAGGAGAAGGGGATGACAGAGGATGAGATAGCTGGATGACATCACTGATTCAACAGACATGAGTTTGAGCAAGCTCCAGGAGATGCTGAAGGATAGGGAAACCTGGAGTGTTGCAGTCCATGGGGTCACAAAGAGTTGGACATGACTGAGTGACTGAACAACAAAAACATGTACATTTTTGGAAGGTCAGTACCCAGTGACATAGTGACATGATGCTGTTCAGTTGCTAAGTCATGTCCAACTCTTTGTAAACTAAAGTACTGTAGCACACCAGGATCTCCTGTCCTCCATTATCCTCCAGCGTTTGCTCAGATTCATGTTCATTGTGTCAGTGATACTATCTGACCATCTTATCCTCTGGCACCTCTTTCCCCTTTTGCCTTCTGAAAAGACCTGAAAGGTTGTTGTTGAATTATGACACCGGGATTCTTGGCCCCCAGAGGAGAAGAATTCAATCCAGGGCCAGAGATGAGGCTTGATTGCTCAGAGCTTTTGTGTAACAAAGTTTTATTAAAGTATGAAGGAGATAGAGAAAGCTTCTGACATAGGCATCAGAAAGGGGTAGAAAGAATACCCCCCAGTTAGTCTTTAGCTGGATGTTATATAGTCACCAGCAGTCTGTTAATGAGATAAAGGAATGTCTCAAAACATAGAATGGCACCAGGCCCCTCACCCATAAGATGTATTTTGGGATAACCTTGGCTCCAAATGGTTTATCTTGGGCCATAAAATGATTAACTTGAATCTTAAAGAAGGGCAGATCAACATACAAATTTCATTTACATAGATTCAGTTCAGCTCAGTTCAGTCGCTCAGTTGTATCCGACCCTGTGACTCCATGAACTGCAGCATGCCAGGCCTCCCTGTCCATTACCATCTCCCAGAGTTCACTCAGACTCACGTCCATCAAGTCCATGATGCCATCCAGCCATCTCATCCTCAGTCGTCCCGTTCTCTTCCTGCCGCCTATCCCTCCCAGCATCAGAGTTTTTCCAGTGAGTCAACTCTTCGCATGAGGTGGCCAAAGTACTGGAGTTTCAGCTTTAGCATCATTTCTTCCAAAGAAATCCCAGGGTTGATCTCCTTCA
>SJYC01013915.1:0-17827 GCA_006408675.1 Madoqua kirkii | reverse complement strand
CCAGTTTGCTTTTTTGCATTTCTTTTCCATGGGGATGGTCTTGATTCCTGTCTCCCGTACAATGTCACGAACCTCATTCCATAGTTCATCAGGCACTCTATCTATCAGATCTAGGCCCTTAAATCTATTTCTCACTTCCACTGTATAATTATAAGGGATTTGATTTAGGTCATAACTGAATGGTCTAGCGGTTTCCCCTACTTTCTTCAGTTTAAGTCTGAATTTGGCAATAAGGAGTTCATGATCTGAGCCACAGTCAGCTCCTGGTCTTGTTTTTGTTGACTGTATAGAGCTTCTCCATCTTTGGCTGCATAGAATATAATTAATCTGATTTTGGTGGTGACCATCTGGTGATGTCCATGTGTAGAGTCTTCTCTTGTGTTGTTGGAAAAGAGTGTTTGTTATGACCAGTGCATTTTCTTGGCAAAATGCTATTAGATTAGAGGAACATTATCAAAGTATAACATACTGGTTTATCCAGTAGGTTCTGAGCCCAAAAGGCAGAACTGACTAGAAGACGAAGTTTGGGGTAAATGCATAGTATGTTAGCATAGCTTAAGATAAACATTTCCATAAGAAAAAGGCAATGGTTAACTTCAGGTGAAACCAGGTGTCATGGCAACACAGAATGTTTAAGGAAACTTCCTTTTAAATTTGTATAGAGAAGGAAAAAGTATCACTAGTTTGTTTTCTCCTGCCTCTTAAGAGAGATAAAATGTCTGACACTTGCAGGCTATTTCCTCCTTTTGGAGACCCCTGGCTTTCCTGCCTGTTACCCTTTCAGACCCATCATCAGGGTCTTTTCCAATGAGTAAGTTCTTCACATCATGTCGCCACAGTATTGTAGCTTCAGCAACAGTCCTTCCAATGAATGTTCAGGACTGATTTCCTTTAGGATTGACTGGTTTGATCTCCTTGCCGTCCAAGGGACTCTCAAGAGTCTTATCCAACACCACAGTTCAAATGCACCAGTTCTTTGGCACTCAGCTCTCTTTATAGTCCAACTCTCACATCCATACATAACTACTGGAAGAAACATAGCTTTGACTAGATGGACCTTTGTTGGCAATGTAATGTCTCTGCTTTTTAATATGCTGTCTAGATTGGTCGTAGCTTTCCTTCCAAGGAGGAAGCATCTTTGAATTTCATGGCTGCAGTCACCATCTGCAATGATTTTGAAGCCCAAGAAAATAAAGTCTGTCAGTGTTTCCATTGTCTCTCCATCTATTTGCCATGAAATAATGGGACTGGACCGCATAATCTTAGATTTTTGAGTGTTGAATTTTAAGCCAGCTTTTTCACTCACTTTCATCAAGAAGCTCTTTTGCAATGAGAGGTGGAGTCTAAACTGAGAGGTTGCTAGTTTTCTTTTCAGCCAAATGTTAACAGAAGTTCTTTTCAGTTCACATTTCCTGCTTTGCAACTACTGAGAAGAGGTACCACAGAATCCCTTTTTTCAAACAGAAACATGACAACAACAGAGATGTCTTTAAGAATCTTAGAGACAGACTCTACCTATACAGCGAACATGGAGGAGAGGAGATCTGGTAAGGAAAAATTGATAAACTTTGACAAAACAAAACAAGAGTTGGGGAGGGGAGTTCTTATACTACCGATCGCTGGCAGCATAGTAGAAATTGTGCTTCAGAGGTATCAGTACTTCACAGTTAACCTCCATAGAAGGAGAGATGTTTTGAGGAACTAGAGGTGGGTGAGAGGGCAGGTGTGTAATTGTTATGTTAGTTATTCTGCTACTGGATATGTTACTTAAATATTACTGCACAGTGAATTATGTTATAGGAAATTAAGAGAAAAATGGTCTATGGGTTTTTTTTTCAGTTAGTCTTCGTATTTTCTCCAGGTTGCTGGCTACTTACATTCTGGCACCTCACATTATGATGTTAAATAACAGATGATTATATATATCCCAGAGTGATAGTCTCACATCCATAGTGTCTGCAAACAGACACTAACAATTTTGTAATGCATAACCTAATGAAAGTTACCCATACCTCCTATATATCACAGGGAACTCTGCTCAATTTATGTTAACAACCTAAGTGGGAAAAGAATTTGAAAAAGAATAAACACATGTATATGTTAAAAAAATTAACCTTGACACTTATGCTATAGTCTGTTTGAAACTAATAATAATATATTTGGAAACAGTTATTTGTTAGACACAGAGCTACAAAAACAAATTCTATTTAGACTCTGCCTGCAGGGCTTCATCATCTCAGGGACAGACAAATGAGTTACTGCAATTTGATGTGATTTGTACTACAAGGTATTTAATAAAACCTCGGGAATTGGTGATGGCGTTACTTGTGAAGTGACTTTTGATCTGGGCTTTGAATGAGTTGTCACATTTTCTGGAAGAAATATGAGTAAAAGTCACAATTTTGTGTTCAAAAAAAAATCTAAACAAATATAAAAGTGTATTTTCTTACCCTTGGGCACAAAACTGTCTTGAAAATTTTCTTTTGGAATGAAGGGTAAATGTGATTTTCAGGATCTTATTAAGTGTTTCAGATGAAATCTATTGAGGCTCATTTATGTGTTCAAATGACTTTCCCTTTGTCTTTCCCTCTGGCTTTCTCCAGCTTTCCCAAGTGGTTCAGAGGGTAAAGAATCTGCCTACAATTCAGGAGATGCAGGTTTGATCACTGGGTGGGGAAGATCCTCTGGAGTAGGGCATGTCAACCCACCCCATCCCATGGACAGTGGAGCCTGGGGGTCTATAGACCATGCGGTCACAAACAGTCAGACACGACTGAAATGACTGAGCATCCATGCACTGTCTCTCTCTTGCTTTATGTCTCTCTCTGTCTCATGGGCTCTGGTGTACTTCTGCGTTCTCTCTGTTTTTTTTTTTTTTTTTTTTCATTTTCTGGACTTTTGATTATAGCACATCTTCAGCTAAGCTTTATATCATACCATTTAGAATACATAGTTTTTATAATGTGTCTTACCAGAAATTTTCAGAAGTGATCATAAAGATGAAAGGAGCATCTTTTAAACATAACCATTTTAGTTAAATTAAGGGATTTCCTGGTGACTCAGATGTATAGAGTCTGCCTGCATATGGGAAACTTAAGTTTGATCCCTGGATTAGGAAGATTCCCTGGAGAAGGAAATGGCAACCCGCTCCAGTATTCTTGTCTGGAAAATCCCCTGGAAGAGGACACCAGTCTCTTCTGTTTCTGGGAGTCTAAAGGCAAGAATACTAGAGTGGGTTGCTATGTCCTCCTCCAGGGGATCTTCTGGACCCAGGGAACAAATCTGTGTTTCTAATGTCTCCTGCACTGGCGGGTGGGTTCTTTACTACTAGTGCAACTTGGGAACTGAGAATTAATTTCTTATTTTTCTCTAAAGAGACTTAGTTTGATTAAATCATGAATAATTATTGACTTTTAAAAAGTTACCTACAAAAACTAAGACTATTGGTGTATAGATTCTTTGTAATTTAATTTCTAGTTTTTAAAATTTTAATCTTTGGTAATTTAAAAGCAGATGTAGAGTTTGAAAGTAGGAATTGGACCTAAATCTATCCACCAGCAAATTCTTTAGCATTTTTAGTTTATATTAAATTTGATGATAAAGAGAAAGAACATAGCTTATGCATGTTTGTTCTTCAGTTCAGTAGAAATAATACTTTTTAGAGCTTTTACTGAACTTCTGTTTTCTGCTAAAATTTTTCATTTTCTTCTTTCTTCTTACATTCCCCCCTTTCCCTGAACTTGACTTTTTATCTGACACAATAGGATATTGAAGTTCCTGAAACACAGGGCTCATGCTTAATGCTTAATGAAAGCAAAAGCTCTTGCCAAATGTTGATGTTTTACTGGCTAAGCCACGTAGGTAAAACTACTTGAGCAGCGCAAAGGTGAAATCTATTTTCTTTTAAATTTAAACTGTCTCTGTAAGTTAAATAAGTTTTCTAGGACATGAAACTAAAAGTTAAAACCAGCAGACCAGTAATTATGCTCCAATTAACATAAATAAATAAATCTAAAAAGCAGGCATTATTCAGTTCAGTCACTCAGTCATGTCCGACTCTTTGCAACCCCATGAATCGCAGCACATCAGGCCTCCTTGTCCATCATCAACTCCTGGAGTTCACCCAAACTCATGTGTATCGAGTCAGTGATGGCGTCCAGCCATCTCATCCTCTGTCATCCCCTTCTCCTCCTACCCCCAATCCCTCCCTGCATCAGGGTCTTTTCCAATGAGTTAACTCTTCGTATGAGGTGGCCAATGTATTGGAGTTTCAGCCTCAGCATCAGTCCTTCCCATGAACACCCAGGACTGGTCTCCTTTACGATGGACTGGTTGGATCTCATATATTAATGCATATATATGGAATCTAGAAAAAATGGTACTGATGAGCGTATTGCAGGGCAGGAATAGAGACGCAGGGGAAGGCAAGTAGGACAAACTGAGAAAGTAGCATGGACATATATACATTACCATCTGCAAAATGGATAGCTAGTGGGAAGCAAATTGAATATTCAAATTAGCTTTTCTAATACTCATATATTAGAGTTTAAAAAGGATCCATTTATCCACTTCCAGTTCTTCTCTGATAATGTAAAAGTTAATCCGATCCCAAACAGAATTACTTCTTTGTTTATCAGGTTTTGTATGAGGCTCTGTAAATGAAACAGAAGAAATGACTGAATATTGAATCTGTTTATCTGTTGCTGGTTTGCATTCTTATGTTCATCCTCTGAAACCCAGTTCAAGTATCACCTCTTCTATGAGGCCTTTCCTGACTCTCTGTTGGCATTAATTAATTCTTATTTGTGATATTTCTATTTGTTCATTTATGTATTAATATATACTAATGTTTGTATTTATATTGTTGTATTCATTAGATTATATTTATTTTGTTTTCATTTCTATTTAGTCTCACAGACTGTGAGCTTCTTGAAGTCAAGGTTGATATTTTCATCTGCATAGAACGCTTGGCTAAAGAACAAAAATCTTGATACGGCCAGAAGTCAGTGCTAAGTTGTATTAAAGTATTGTACGTATTTACCAATTCTTCCTGATCTTGAATATCAGCAGACTGGATTCTCTTGTGCAACAGTCAGCTAGACTATCATTCCAAGTTTTGGAAGTTTCATGAAAATACAAGCGTTTATCTCAAATTTGTTGCCAAGGCATTGAGCACATTAGCAGTACTGATCTCTCTAAAGTAAGAAAGAAGGAGAACAATAAAGTAAGAAAGAAGAAGAAGAAATAAATGTTTCTAACCTGTTCCCACCCCACTAACACTAATCACGCATGCACTAGTCATCATAAATTCAGGAAAGACTTTGCTCATTGCTGTGGTGACAATTATGTATTTAGAATTTAATATAACTGTGAAGCTTTTGAGACCATTGTTCATTCTGCTACTAAGATTTGAAAAACAGTGACCTGTTAAAACACTAACAGACAGAATAACTTGTTCAAGTCCACACAAGCAGATGGTGATAGAGACAAAACTCTGTCTAGGATTCCTTAAATTCCTCACCAGTGCTCTTTCTACTCTATAGACAACAATATCAAAATCATCTAAAAAATACACTTGAAACAATATAATTGAAAGCAAATAATAATTCATAAGTTAATGGCAAACACCATGGAGAAAAATTATAAAAAAATTCTAATGCTAAATTATATATTCGCCTATTCAGTTCAACTCAGTTACTGAGTCTTGTCCAACTCTGTGAACCCCATGGATTGCAGCATGGGGCTTTCTTGTCCATCACCAACTCCCAGAGCTTGCTCAAACTCATGTCCATCAAGTCAGTGATGCCATCCAACCATCTCAACCTCTGTCATCCCCTTCTCCTCCTGCCTTCAATCTTTCCCAGAATCAGGTCTTACTTTGGTCAGGGCTCTGAGATGATCTAGAGGAGTGGATGGGCGGGTGGGAGGAGGCTCAAGACGGAGGGGATATATGTATACTTATAGCTGATTCATACTTTTGTGTAGCAGAAACCAGCACAGCATTGTAAAATAACTATCCTTCAATTAGAAATAAATTTTTTAAAGTCATTCTTTTGGTATACACTTCTAGTTTTGACAAATACATATAGTTGTGTAGCCACATCACAATCATTATAAAGAACAGTTCCACCCACACCCACACCTTTGTAAACATTGCTTTCTTCTCCGTCCACCCTTTAATAAAAACTGATCTGTTATCTTTTCTTATACTCTTGCTTTAGAAGAATGTCGAGGGGGTCTGACTTTTTTCACTAAGCATCGTGCATTTGAAATTCATCCATACTGTACCATGTTATCAATAGCGTAGTGTTAAGAAGGAGAGCTATTATTTACAAAGACTCCTGCAATAAGAAGAATGCTCTAAAAAAGGTTCTCATTTTATAAATAGGTCAAGAAGAGGGTTGGACACTTGTGGGGGAAGAGAGCATGAAGTGTAAAGAGTAGGTGATATCCTGAAGTTAGCACTTCCCACGTTGTGCCAGGGACACGGGCTCATGGTCACACGTGAACTCTGATGCATCTCACTTCTCTTTTTAGAGCTTTTTTACATTTTCAGGCAAGCCAGAGTTTGGGAATTTGGGGGGGAGAGTGAGCCTCACTAAAATTTAACAAGCCAAAGAAAAATAAGAAATGAGCAACTGTGAATATAAAGTCAAGTTTTTCTTTTCTCCTAGTACCAAGTGGTATTTATCTTTCTATCAGCTGAAGATATTTGAATTTTGGTGATGATGAGTAAAACAGAAAAACGAAAGCCACTCAGTTGTGTCTGACTCTTTGTGACCCCATGGGCTACACAGTGCATTTAATTCTGCAGGCCAGAATCCTGGAGTGGGTAGCCTTTCCCTTCTCCAGGGGATCTTGCCAAGCCAGGGATCGAATCCAGGTCTCCCGCATTTACAGGTGGATTCTTTACCAGCTGAACCACGAGAGAAGCCTGATAATGAATAAAGTTAATATTAATATTCAAGTCTAGGTTTCTGTGTAAATGGAAGTTTTCATTCCTCTTGCATAGACACCAAGGGATTCTTACAGTGCTAGGGCATATGGTAAGGATATGTTCACCACACCTAACTGCCAAGCTGTTTTCCAAAGTGGCTATACAGTTATATTTCCGACAGTTCATGAGAATTCCATTTGTATCTTTTCTTCCCTGTCACTTAGTTTTGTTATTTTGTTTTACCTGCTACTTTGATGCACATATTGTGGCAGCTCACTGTATTTTACTGCTCCCCTAATGACTAGTTATGTTGGTTTCTTGATGGTGGCAGCCAGCAGGGAAGTCACAGGAGCTGCCTAGGGCTGCTAGAGTCAGCAGTCACCAGGGTGAAAGGGGGCCTTGGTCCCAGAAGCCCGCTGGGAACCTGGTGCCACAGGAGTCACTCGGGTCCCTGGAGCTGGCAGGCACCTGGGAGAGGGGGGCCTTGGCTGGTGAGTCTACAGGGAGTCACACAGGGCTGCAGGAGTCAGACGGCTGGGAAAGGCAGACCTGGGATGTGTAGTGAAGGCAGGTGCTGTTTTACGCCTCTTTTCCCACGGGGAATGGGTCTCTCTCTCTGCTGGACTGCCCAGTCCTGAGGGAAGGCTTTTGGGGCCTGGTCCCCAGGAGTTCACTAGGAGCCAAATGTCACAGGAGCCCCACCTGGAGCTGCTGGAGTTGGCAAGTGCAGCGGGGAGACAGAAGCCTGGGCTCCTAGGATCCAACAGGAAGCCCCGGGTGGAAGCTGTCAAAGCTGCATTATCTGCCTGGAATTGCTAGAGTACACAGGAGCTGGGATGAGGCAGGGGGTGGGTGTACCTGGTGCTCCTTGGCTCTGGGGAAGGTATTTTAATGTGCAGATAATTTTCAAATTGATATTTCTACTGGGAGGAGAGTGGATGTGACTTCTTGAAACATTTTCACTTCTTTCTAATCGCTTTGCCTTTTTAACTTTTGCCTTATTTACTTTTCTTGCCTTATTGGCACTCACAGAAACCCCAGTAAAATGTTAAATCGGATTGGTGAGAACAGGCATCCTTGCTTTGTTCCTGACCTTTGGAAGAAGGCCTTCACTTTTTCACCATTAAGTATCATGTTAGCTGCACTATTTCTATGAAAAGTGAAAGTTCAGTTCATAATTTGTTGGGCTGTTATTTTGGACGATTGTTATGGTTTTCCATATTTTATGTCATACTTACCGGCATGGTCATATCCATTTCTCTTCTCTTAATCTGTTAATATGATGAGTTATAGTGATTAATTTTCTAATGCTCTTCTCAGAACTTCTATTTGTTATTTATGGAGGTAAATCTAGATTGCTTATATGTTTCATTTTCATTCTGATTTCTACTCTTTTTGTTTCTTACTCTTTTATTAGCTCTTCTTCCAATAACTGGAAGATTCTCCAGGGGAAAAAGCTTCAGCTTCTCTTCTCTCTAGTCGCTTCTGGGCTGTGGTCATCTCTCCTGGACATGGACCTTTTGTGAGAGAGTTTGACAATAGGAGAGGTGAGGTACAGCTGACTTTAGATGTTGATTCTGTGATAAATTTGTTTTTCTTTCTAATACTTCCATGAGATTGAGATTATGACCTTTGTATTTGCAGATAAAAATCTCCGAAAGAAATGCCTAGCAATTGCATCTCCTGTTACACCTGCCAAGCTTTGCGGCTGCATCCTGATCATCTTTATACTTGTAGCTCTAAATGTGGTGACACTTTACTTTCTTGTGGCAGGTGAGTTACCTGGTCTCCAAACCGTACCATGTTCTTTGCACATTCACATTGTCAATAAATATTTATTGAGCTCCATCATGTGCCAGGGTGTGCGAAATGCTTGAGGTGTATCAGTGAACAAAACACTCCTATTAATAGCAGGAAGATGCAGATGTTATAATATAGGGTAATATATTGAGTTGAATGTAAGTGTCCAGGGCAAGTCTCCTTGAGAAAACAACTTTTCAGCAAACTTGAAGGAGATGAAGAAGCGACTGGGTTTGTGGGGAAAGCACACCAGACAGCAGGAACAAGTAGAATGAAAGGAGGAATCTGGTAGGTCTGAGGAAGAGAAGCAAGGTGAGAATGAGGAAGAGTAACGGGCTGGGGGTCAGGGAGGTCACAGCCTAACGAGCCAGGTAAAAGCTCTGGCTTTTCATCTGAGTGCAGTAGGGGGTATCAGGAAGAGGGAAATTGTTGGAGAGGAATGCCATGATCTGAATTTCATTGTAGAATAATATTTTGACTGCTATGTTGAGAATCATGTAATGTGTATATTTATTAACATAATCGTTTTCATAGAACATTCTATCCTAAGGCAAATCCTCACTATAATAAAATCACTTGGGAAAAGCAACTGCCACTAGTTTGTACTCAGCAAGTGATCACAGATCTCAATATTCGACTTTCCCAGATTTTCCCAGAAACCAAAAAGAAAAAAACCGACCTCAAAAGAGTTGTTGTTTTGGCAAGCAGTGAAGTAAAGTGCAATCACATTTCCAAGTATTGAGTGACAGTTGGTGTTTTATAAATGACTAAGCTGATAGCATTCTAAGAGGCATTAAAATGCACTTGAGACATGTTCCTGGAAGTAAAATGAGAGAAAATTATGTAATTGATGGTGCCAAAATACATAAAAAAGAAAACTATTCATTTGGAAAAACAGACAAATTTAGGCTTGGAAAACATTTCTGAGTCTGTCTACTTATAGAAAATAGCCCCTGTTTAGATTTTGAGAAGAGCAAAAGTTTATTAGCCAAGGCCATAAAAGAACAAGAGTCTAGTTGTTCTTTGGCATGCTTTTCTTCAACCCCCTCATTTTGGAATTTAGTTATAACAGTATAGCTGTTATACATGTACATGTATACATGTATGTATTAATACATGCATACGTAAAAAAAGACTGGCCTCAGGATGGTAAGTAGAAAAATAGATAAAAGGGATGAGAAAATTTATATGTTATGCTTCACTGTGTCTGTTCAACTTTTAGTGAGAAGCAGAGCGACAGACTTACAAGTTCTGTATGTCACCTGCCCAGAAGGGTGGATTGGATTTGGGAATAAGTGTTTTTATTTTTCTGAAGACTTCAAGAATTGGACACTCAGTCAGAAAGCTTGTACTTCACTGGGAGCTGTTCTTGCTCAGTTTGAAACGAAGGAGGAGCTGGTAAGGAATACTTTTGGATCATGATCTTTGTTAAATACTTAGCCCCTGAGAAGGATATAGGCTGCACAGGGTGACAGCTGAAAGAAGAGGAAGGCTCCCATTCCAGGCAGACTTGTGGCTTGAAGTGCATTTTAGGGCCTGGTATTTCTTGGGTATGTTCTCTGCCTGGAAACTTGTGAGACAATTTGGACACACTCTCTCATATAATCCTCATAGTTAACCTTCAAATTAGATCTATTGTTACTATTGTAGAAAAAAAGTACGGTGATCATGTAATTTATCATACAAGTTGGGACATTTTGGGGAGTGAAAGTGACAATATTATGTTGGAAGTGACAATATTATCTTAGAACCACAGGCATAACCTGTGACTTTCCCAGTCAAATTGAGATGTGTGATCACTTTAATGTAATTTAGGATCAGAGACATTTGAGTGACTGAAGCTGAGAACTGAGGTCTAGTCATCTTCCTTCAATGTCTAAGCTTCTCAGTCTTACCAGGCTGTCATCCAAAGACAGAAGGCTGGAGGATAAGAGGTCTCAAGGGTACAATGAAGGAGACATGTGTTTTTGCTTTCTGTGTTTTATAATAGAAATTTCTGCAAAGATACAAAAATATTCCTCACTGTTGGATTGGCCTTCGCAGAGAATCATCACATCATGCTTGGAAGTGGACAGACAACTCTAAATATAATGACTTGTAAGTTTTTAGGCTGCCTCTTATTATAGGAATATGTAGTTATGGGTGTGAGTTGTACTTATGGGAATGTAAATTTAATATCATGGAAGGTTTCAGGTGTAAGAAATAGAAATCTTTTGTATGCTCCTGTTTATTAGCAGTGTCTTTGGGAAAAGTTTACATATCATGTTTTCAATTGAAATCTTTAGCATAAGGATGATATTAGACATAGTTCTGCATTCACCCACTGACTTAAGCTGTGCTGAAATCCATATTTAGAATGTAGAGAGAACAGCTGAAGTACTCTGGGGTCCTATAGTCTTGGAAAGCCAAGGAAGAATTGGTATCTGCAGACCCTCAGTCCACTCTGCCAGCTGCTGTGTTTATTACTAAAAGAAAGGTTTTCAGGGACCCAGAGGGAATCCCTTCTGTGATAATTTATCCCTGGAAGAAACTTAGTAACACATCTTGGGTTCTGAACACTTCAGTGCAGAGGTCTTAACTGTAACCATTACACTGGAGCAGACAGAATAAAAAAGGGCAATCGCTTCCCTCAAATCAAAGCCAAGCCTGTTTAAGAATTTACTCGTAAGTACACAATTTTATTTTCCCACAAGTATAAAACAGGGCTTCCCTGGTGGCTCAGAGATTAAAGCGTTTGCCTCCAATGCAGGAGACCGGAGTTCAATCCCTGGGTCGGGAAGATCCCCTGGAGAAGGAAATGGCAATCCACTCAAGTGTTCTTGCCTGGAGAATCCCATGGACGGAGAAGCCTAGTAGGTTACAGTCCACGGGGTCGCAAAGAGTCGGACACAACTGAGAGACTTCACCTCATAAAACAGGTCAGGAGAACAATGAAAATCTTCTTCATTGAAGGCCAGTGAAAATAATCAATAAATGATCAAAAATAAAAGAACAGAAAAGAGTTTTATTCGAGCCAAGCTGAGGACTAGGCTGGAAGGCCATCTCCCAGATTACTCTGAGAAACTGCTTCAGAGAAACAGGGTTTCCAGCCCAGTTTTATATTTGTCAGAAAAGAGAATATTAAACAAGTCAGGATCACATTCTTTCAAGATTTCAAATGAAAAAAATTGACCAGCACATACAGAGCAGGTCAGTATGGCCTTGGCACCTGGGAAGGGAGTCTTATCTTTGAAGGAGGATCAGCACTAGTGTCCTCAGAAGAGAGACATTTAATCTTTATTTTGTACATGGACATTTTTTACTTCTGGTCAATGTGCCCCTTTTTTTAGTCATTAAAGCAAAAATACAATATATGTTTGATAGACCACAAACAGGGTATTATAGATGGCCTAAAACTCAAGTTAACTCATGTATAAGCCAGAATGACTTCCCTAAATTTCAATATATGAAAATTTTTTTAATCTCCACCCATGGCAGCAGTTCACTTGGCTACAATAGCAAGCGCTAAATAACTAGTCAACAGCATAACTGGATTTGGGATGGGAAATGATAATCTCCAATATTCAAGTAGGGAGTTTGAGAATATAAAAGGAACTAAGTATAGAAATGATGTATATGTATTAAGAAGCCATATGAAGACAGATTTTCACATTTCTCTGGTTCACATTAAAAATTACTGGAGTGGGGGTATGGAAGAATATGAGGAGGAAGGAATGCAGATGTTCAACCTATACCTTTTAATATTTTTGTGTTTGGTTTTAGGCTTGTCATCAAAGGAAGTGCGAGATATGCCTACCTGAGTAACTTTGGAATTACTAGTACCAGTGGAGAAATAGAGAGAAACTGGATTTGTAGCAAGACACACAGTAATGTCTCCATACCCTTACATAGTTCAAGGCCTTTTTAGGGAATTTCACACACCATTTCCAAGAGACGCATTCTGGATTGCTATATTCAGTTGCCACTGTATTACCTCATCTGCCGAAAATTTATCATCAAAATTCATTTATAATATTTGCTAACAGTGAAGAAGTAAGCTATTCTTGAATGATATAAGGATTTGGAAGAGCATAATTCTAAGTGTCAGACTTTATTTTTGGGAGTCTCCAAAATCACTGCAGATGGTGACTGCAGCCATGAAATTAAAAGACGCTTACTCCTTGGAAGGAAAGTTATGACCAACCTAGATAGCATATTAAAAAGCAGAGTTTGCCAGCAAAGGTCCGTAAGGCTATGGTTTTTCCAGTGGCCATGTATGGATGTGAGAGTTGAACTGTGAAGAAAGCTGAGTGCCAAAGAATTGATGCTTTTGAACTGTGGTGTTGGAGAAGACTCCTGAGAGTCTCTTGGACTGCAAGGAGATCCAACCAAACAATTCTAAAGGAAATCAGTTCTGGTGTTCATTGGAAGGACTGATGCTAAAGCTGAAGCTCCAATACTTTGGCCACCTCATGTGAAGAGTTGACTCACTGGAAAATACTCTGGTGCTGGGAGGAATTGGGGGTAGGAGGAGAAGGGGACAACAGAAGATGAGATGGCTGGATGGCATCACCGACTCTATGGACATGAGTTTGAGTGAACTCTGGGAGTTGGTGATGAACAGCGAGGTCTGGCATGCTGTGATTCATGGCGTCATGAAGAGTTGGACACGACTGAGTGACTGAAGTGGAAAAACTGGAATGAACTTTTTGGCCAACCCAATAACACAGAAAGAGAGAATGCATTATAAATTGCTATTTTGTCCTTTTTGGGACTCATCAGTAGTGTAGTTAAAGCTATAAAAATTTAAAACCTTTGTTTCTTAAAACTCAATAATATGTAACAGTTCTGAGATTTGGGTATCACAGCCTTCATTAGTAGAAGTATTTAAGTATTTAACTATTCATTATTTAAATGGGATAAAAGCAGGATGTTTTAAATCTAGTAAAAAATAAAAAATTGATATTTATATACATTTATTATGACACTGTAATTAAAAACATGAATATTTAGAATAAGTGTATAAAGCTTTTTTTTCAGTGTTTCTAGTACTACTGTTTTAAAATACAAGATCTAAAAGAAATGTTAGTCTTGGCAATTTTTTAATATAAATTTATTTATTTTAATTGGAGGTTAATTACAATATTGTATTGGTTTTACCATACATCAGCATGAATCTGCCACAGGTATACATGTGTTCCAGGCTTGGTAATTTTTAAAAAATTTATTTGGCTGCATTACATGTTAGTCATGGCACGTGGGATCTTCAATTTTCCTTGCAGCATGTGGAATCCTTTTTTTCTTTTTTGCCAAATTCTGTGATTTTTTTCTTCTTTTTTTCTGCTTTTTGTGGTAAAGTTGTTTTTTTTCCCCCCATTGGAGTATAATCCCACATGCCGCAACTAAAGATTCCATGTGCTGTACAGCTGATTCACTTCGTTGTACAATATGTGGGAATCTTTAGCTGCAGCACATGGGATCTTCTAGCTGTGGCACGTGGGAGCTAGTTCCTTGACCAGGGGTCAAACCCAGACCCTTTGCATTGGGAACATGGAGTCTTAGCCACTGGACCACCTGGGAGTCGTTAGTCTCAGTGCTTTTGAAAATTTCCCTATATATTTGTAACTGATAGTAAGAGAATTTTGAATGAAATGGCAATCCACTCCAGTATTCTTGCCTGGAGAATCCGAGGGAAAGAGGAGCCTAGTGGGCTGCTGTCTAAAGGGTCGCAGAGTCGGACACGACTGAAGCAGTTTAGCAGCAGCAGCAGCGGCAATTTAGTTCAGTTGCTCAGTCGTGTCCGACTCTTCGAGACCCCATGAATCACAGCACGCAGGCCTCCCTATCCATCACCAACTCCCAGAGTTCACTCAGACTCACGTCCATCGAGTCAGTGATGTCATTCAGCCATCTCATTCTCTGTGGTCCCCAGAATGAACTTTTTGGCCAATCCAGTACTTCCTTTTCTCCCATCTCACTTGTATATTTCTCGGTTTCTTTTGTAAAATTTTTGATTTACAACTATAATAAAATTTGTGTTAATTCAGGTATATATACAGCAGAGTGAATTAGCTATACATGTACATGTGTGCACTCTTCTATAGACTATTTCCCCTATAGAAATTCACACAGTATAGCATAATGTTCCCTGTGCAGTGTAGTACATCCTTACCAATTCTCTCTTTTGTAGAGAGTTGTGTGTATATGTCTGTCTCAGTCTCCCAATTTATCCCTCTCCACTCCTTTACCACCAGGTAACTATAAGTTTGATTTCTACACCTGTAATTCTATTTCTATATTATTGATCAGTTCATTTGTACCATTTTTTAGGTACCATATATAGGCAATATCATATGATGTTTGTCTTATCAGTTTCTTCTTGTTATGCAGTCACCCAGTGATGTCCAACTTTTTGCGACCCCATGGACTGCAGAAATGGAAAAGAAAATGGCAATGCACTCCATTATTCTTGCCTGGAAAATCCCATGGACAGAGGAGCCTGATGGGGTTGCAGAGTCAGGTACAACTGTTATGACTTGGTTTGGTGTGGCAGGGACTGCAGAACACGAGGCTCTGTAATTCTATGCAATTTTTGACAATTTTAGTTTTGTATCTATTTTTATATATGGTATGCTTATATTTTTATACATACTTGAGATTATGTCTTTATTTTTTTCTTTTCTTACAATCATTTTGCCTTAGGTTTTCTTAGATGTCTAGATAGACTATATCTAGCTCAGTTCTATATTCTCAGAGACTAATACAATGCCTCAAATACTGAATATTGTCTAAACATACCTGTGAATATATAATGCGTTCCACTCTATGAGATTCTGCCCTATTTTTTTGGTTTCTGCTACTTTTTTTTTTAATAAAGAAAGCTAAATTTCCACAGAAATCTGGAAAATAAAATAAATCAATTAATAGATTTTGTATCAATAAACTTGATGTGATTAGCTTACAAATGATATTTCAGTCAAATTGTGACCCTGACTTAGTATTCTTTTACAAAATAGTTTTTAAAGCATGCATTCTATCTTTTAGCTGTGAACTTTATAAATTATATAGCCACTCAAAGCAGAGTTTCTTCACATGAAAAATAAATACAATTACTAGTTTCACAGGATAGGCTACTCTCTAGTTGTGGTGTGTGAGCTTCTCATTACAGTGGCTTCTCTTGTTGCAGAAAGTGGGCTCTAGGGCAGCAGGGCTCAATAATTATGGTGCACAGGCTTTGTTGCCCCAAGGCATATGGAATCTTCCCAGACCAGGGATCAAACCTGTGTCCCCTGTCTTGGCAGGTAGATTCTTAACCACTGGGCCACAAAGGAAATCCAATAAATGGTTTTCTTCTATCACTGCTCTATGGAAATGAAATAGAAAAGAACAGCAATTATTCTGGAACATCTAAGAGATGACAAGTCCACTGTCACTTTCCTACTGGCACTAGCAGAAAGTCAAGGAACAGAATGAATCAGTTTCTAACACATCAGTGGAAATCACTATTGATTGGATTAATCATTCAAATGTCATGTAGGAACAAGCTTGTAAAATTACACAGAAGCACATCTATATGATTTGAAACTTACCCATTCTTCCTCTTTAAATGTATTTTGATTCATTCTTTATCTTATAACCAGAGGGATTATTCCAATCCAAAGTGTGATCTGGTCACTCCTTTGAATAAAATATTTTAATGACTTCTCCTTTACTCTCACTATACTATGCAAACTCCTGATGGTAATCATGGTCATATAATATAATTATGTCACTGCCTCCCCCAAATGTAAAAGAGAAAATCGTCATAGAATTAATGAGTGAGCCCAACAAGATTACAGGATACAAGTCCAAGACACAAAAAATTAATCAGATTTATATACTATATTTAACATGGAAACAAATGAAAAACACAATAGTATCTATAATCATTCTTAAGAAATGAAATACTTATGTACAAAATTTAAACATTTTCAGGATCAGTTCACTCCAGTTCAGTCACTCAGTCGTGTCTGACTCTTTGTGACCCCATGAATAGCAGGATGCAAGGCCTCCCTGTTCATCACCATCACCCAGAGTTCACTCAGACTCACGTCCATCGAGTCAGTGATGCCATCCAGCCATCTCATCCTCAGTTGTCCCTTTCTCCTCCTGCTGCCTATCCCTCCCAGCACCAGAGTCTTTTCCAGTGAGTCAACTCTTCGCACGAGGTGGCCAAAGTACTGGAGTTTCAGCTTTAGCATCATTCCTTCCAAAGAAATCCCAGAGTTGATCTCCTTCAGAATGGACTGGTTGGATATGAGTGCCAAAATTTTAAATTGCCAATGAAAAAATGAAACAAAACTTAGATAAATGGAGCTGAATACTGTATTTGTGGATTTGAAGGCTTTGTTGTTGCTGTTCAATCACTAAGTTGTGTCCAACTCTGTGTGATCCCATGGACTACAGCATGCCAGGCTTGCCTGTCCTTCACTGTCTCTCTGAGTTTGCTCAAACTCATGTCCACTGAGTTGGTGATGCCATCCAGCCATCTCATCCCGAGTCACTCCCTTCTCCTACTGCCCTCAATCTTTCAGAATATCAGAGTCTTTTTCATTGCATCAAGTGGCCAAAGTTTGGAGTATCAGCTTCAGCATCAGTTTTTCCAATGAATACTCAGGGTTGATCTCCTTTAGGATTGACTAATTTGATCTCTTCATTGTCCAAGGGACTCTCAAGAGTCTTTTCCACCACCATCATTCAAAAGCGTCAATTCTTTGGTGTTCATCCTTCATTATGATCCAACTCACATAATCTATATATGACTACTGGAAAAAACATAACTTTCACTATATAGACCTTTGTCGGCAAAGTGATGTCTCTGCTTTTTAATATGCTTTTTAGCTTTCTCAGCTTTTCTTCCAAGGAGCAAGTGTCTTTTGATTTCATGGCTGCAATCACTGTCTGTCATGAATTTGGAGCCCAAGAAATAAAATTTGCCACTGTTTCCATTTTCTCCCCATCTATTGGCCATGAAATGATGAGATCAGTTGCCAGGATCTTAGTTTTGTGCCAGGAGCCAGCACGGGCCATCTCACCCATGACAAGGTCATGCAGAAGAGACCTGATAAGCAA
>SJYC01013904.1:0-48092 GCA_006408675.1 Madoqua kirkii | reverse complement strand
CCCCCATGGACAGAGGTGGCTGGCAGCTATAGTTCATGGGGTCACAAAGAGTCGGACATGACTGAGTGATTAACACACACAGAAAACATTGCACTGGCAAACCAGTAGCTGTGAGGACGAAAGGAATACAGAAATTAAAGAAGGAGCAGCGCTGGAGATCAGGCAGCCCTTGTCCACACAAGGAGCTGGGGCCTCCAATTTTCCCTTTGGTAGGACAAGAGGACAAAATGATCGCTGCGATTTGTTTTATTTTTGAAAGGCTGTAATTCTATGTGTCACACATTTTATGAAAACATTAGCCTCCATGGCACAATGAGCACTGCTCTCTAGGCTCACAAAGAGCCACTCGAGAAACAGCAACAGAGTTTTACAAAAGCGAAGCAAGGATGCTGGCAAACAAAGCGAGACTGGAAGGTAAGTTCAGTGAGCAGATATTCATTTTCTCTCTCTCTCTTTTTTTTTCCAGAGCTTTCCCATAGTGGGGTGGGGAGGTGTGATCTTTTGTGGATTGCAGGATGTCTGGAACCATGTAGAGCCTTTGATTTCTGTCTGTGGGCAAAGTTACACGTGGTCTTTGGAAACAGCCTTGTTTTATAAGTTTAGCTCAAACTTTATCTTCCAGAAGAGATTTCTCTTCTCTTGTCAAATAAGGTGTGCATGTGAGGAACTCCTGATGTTCTCTTCCAGGCAGCGAGGAGAAGGTGTGGGCAGCAGCCCTCTGTAAGGGGCCAGGGCTGCTGGCCAGAGTCTGGATTCTAGTCTGGATTCTGCTGGAAGCTGCTGGAAATAGCCCCCAGGGCTGCGTGATTCCAGATCAGCAGGGGACAAAGATCTTTAGAGCCTCTGTGATCTGGGATGAGAAAGGGGCTGCTGCTTCCCTGCCTCATGGTGAGGAGGTGGGCACTGTCCTTGGCTGCCGGGTTGAGGGATGGAGTTGGGCTGTTCATGCGTTCATTCCCTCATTCATCCATTCACTGGTTTCTTCATTCCTTCACTTGGCATTTATTCTCTGGGCAGTTCTAGGTGTGGACTCCTGGCAGGCTGTTGCGGCCAGAGTGGCTTGTTGCAGGTGGGTGTTTTGGTTGGGAAAAGGGGGCCTCCAGCTGTGTCCCACACTCATTGGGACCTTGTTTTCAAGGCTGGCCAAGGACTGCCTGGTCCCTTGGGGCTGCTTCCAGGGCCTCTGGGGCATCTGAGGGCCAGTCAGTGTATGGAATGCAGGCAGTTAGCCACAGAAACTAGGCTTCTCCAGAGAGAACGGGGTAGCAGAAGAATGTGATCTGAACGTGGGTTCTACCCATCCATGACATTTGGAACCTGGCCTAATTGTCTGATAATGTAATATATTGCTCAAGGCCAAGTTCTCTTTCTTGTTGTTGCTGTGGCTTCCTGTTAACCCAGAATAGATACCTTTGTCTCCCTCCAGCTTCTAGATGTGGGGACCATAGACCAATGAAGTACAGGAAAGCATGTTTCTTGTGGTCTGAAAACCTTGGTGGAGACAGCACAGTCAATTATGGGAACATTGTTAGAAAGACGCAGAAGCTTTCTTTCCCCCCAAAGTGAGCTCTGATCTTATAACCCCTGACCATGGCAGTATCTCATACTAATCAATTGATGTGGTTTTACTTTATCGCCTCAAGGAAAGGTAGAGTTTGTTGCCATTTTCATGATTCATTTTTTTTTTTTCGGTGTTCAGGGTTTGCTCTAGCATGAAGTTTGCAAGCTTGGTTTTCATGATTCACATTTTTTTTTTCCTTCAGTGTTCAGGGTTTGCTCTGGGTTGAAGTTTGCAAGCTCTTAGATTATGCAGCTTGATGGCTGAAGTAATTCAGGCCTTCTGCTCTGTATAGCCATCTCCCACCTTTATGATGATGACCTAGATATCATTCACTTAAATCACTTCTCTGAGTGGGAATAATTCTAGAGGATGATTTCAAGTTGGTCAGATTTTTATTATGGTAAAACACAGGCAAATAGAATTGTAAGCGACAATAGGTAGGTAGGTAAGTAGGTGAAGTCGCTCAGTTGTGTCCGACTCTTTGCGACCCCGTGGACTGTAACCTACTAGGCTTCTCTGTCCATGGGATTCTCCAGGCAAGAATACTGGAGTGGACTGCCATTTCCTTCTCCAGGGGTAAGCGACAATACCAATACAATAATAAAAAGCAAAATGGGAAGAAAAGAGACGAGAGAAAGCACCCTCTTTCTCAGCAAGATCAGAGCTCCCTGAAGTGATTCATAGCAGCAAAGTGATTCCTGGAACTCTCCATATGGAAATAATTCTATTTTGAGATTCCAGGAAGGAGAGTGCTGATGGTGGGTTAGGCACAATGTCGGGAGACCCATTGACAACTATTGTGCATTCATTTTCTGTCCTTGGATTTCTGCAAACTGCTCAAGTTCTGGTTCTGTGGGGCTAAAACATGGATGAGATAAAGCCCAGGGATTGAGTGGTTGGGTCGGATACTCAGCTTGGCTGGCTGGGGCTGTGGGGTCCCCTGGGGGCAGCCTCAGAGCCCAGGCTCCCAATCCTATGTGGTCAGGGCCAGAGCTACCAGCATCTCTCCCTCCACGTGGCCTCCAAGGACCGTGCCCCAGCCTCTCCCACGACACAGAAGACACGGAGGAGAAACGACTGCCCACCCGTGTGCAGCTGGGGAAGCTGGACAGAAGTGCAAGCAGGGCCACGCGGCCTTGGTCATCAGAGACTCCTCTGCCCACACTAAAGTCCCTGCCCCACACTGATCCTAATTGTGCTCTAGACAAAAAGCCGTCCTCTGGTTCTGGCAGTCCATTCCAGGACAAGGGGGCTGTGGCACCACTGAGCCCCCGTGACGGCCTGACAAATGGGCCTAGGCCGTGGCTAGACCCTGCTCCCTCCCTCTGTGGTCACCAGCTGCCAGCAGTGCCCTTAGAGTCGGCCCTGCCCTTCCCGCTGCAGAAATGTCTCTTTATCTCTCTGCCTATCCCTTCCTCCCTGTGTGTCTCCTTCCTCCTTACCGGTCCCTCTCCACGCCTGAGCCCTCTTGTCCCCACCCTGCCTCTCTCCTCTATAACTTTGGTTCAGGTTCTCCTTTTCTCAGATCTAGGCTCCCCATCTCTCTGAACTGGCCTTGAACTATCACCATCCTCACCTTCCGTACTGGTGGCAGTCAGTTACCTTCTAATGACATGAGTGTTGTCATGTTACCCCCTGTTCCTGGAGACTGTCAGGGCCAGCTGATCCCTGTTGCTTCCCTGCCCTGCCCTGCTCCCAACATCAGGTGGGCCTCCACCCACTTCCTCACAGGCTTCCTCTTCTCCCCTCTCAAGGCTCCACTTACATATTATGGGGATCTGTCTATAAGCCTGAGCAGTCCTCACAGAGAGGGAGAGGGTCTCACCTGAATACCAAAAATCCAGCATGGTACCTGGGACAGGCTCACTCTATTGGCTGACTGAGCAGAAGGATGCTGCGTTCTTTGGAGGATGTACACACGCCATCCTTACTTCCTGCCATATAGTCTTTAACACCTGTAGTTTGAATGCTTAATAAAAGAGGGAGAAGCAGAACCATTTTAGCAGGAACACTGGTTTGGCGTCTGTAGTAGGAGATGGGGTGGGATTTAACTTTTCATTGTCACCATCATCATCTTGATCACCATGACCACCATCATCACCAAGCACGTTTGCTGAGTGCCCATCTGGTAATGGAATATAGATCCTAGGCAATGTGAAGACCTTAAATTTTACAAGAAGCAACACCATTTAATTTATTTTTTTAATCAATAGGAAGACAAACAGTGAGAAGCACTTACTTTAAGAGGGATGAAGGAAAGAAGAGCAGGGAGCAGGCAGTAAAACTTTGAACACAACCACACAGTGGGAGGGTCTTGGCTCTTTTCTGCAGGAAGCTGGAAACCACGGTGCATCCTGCATGTGTGTATATGTTGCTCAGTCGTGTCCCTAGGCTAGAGTCCTAGGGACTCTAGCCTGCCAGGCTCCTCTGTCCTTGGGGATTCTCCAGGCAAGAATACTGGAGTGGGTTGCCATGCCCTCCTCCAGGGGATCTTCCTGACCCAGGGATTGAAACCACGGCTCCTGTGGCTCCTGCATGGCATGCCCATTCTTTGCCTATGGAGCCACTGGGGAAGCCCGTGGGGCATCCTACATAGCAGCAGAATGGGGCCTCATGGGGAGAGCAACAGCCAGCCACAGGGACTGACGAGGAGGGTCAGCCTGGGTGTGGGGTGTTCTTGGAGGAGCAGGATGGCTTCTGACGGTTCGCGTGTATTTGGGCCTCCTAGGGCCTGGGGGGACCTGGCAGCAGGCCTTGGAGTGAAGGTGAGGCAGGGATCCTGCTGCTTGAGGTCTTGGCTGTTCTCTCTGTTTCCTTGCAGAACAAACCATCCCAAACCTGTCTCGTGATTGGCTGGCTTGGGCTCTGCAGGCCTTTTGCCCTCACCTGGTACAGCTCGAGGCTGCCCAACAACTGGACCTGGTGCCCTGCAGGGTCTGGTGGAAGACTGGACTTGGCCGGGGTGCCAGATATCTAAAGGGCTCTTTCTTCCCAGTGCCTTCCCCCTGAAGCACCCTACACAGGCATGGAGCCATCCCTGCTGTAGTCTCTCGGTTCACGGAGCCACAGGCCTGCATTAAATATGGGAGCATGATTCCTGGGGCAGTGGTCCAGGAGGCAGGGGTGGGTCCTCTTGGAGAGCGGCTTGGACTCCTGTTTCTGAGTCAGGTTTGAGCTAGTGCATCCCTCGAGGTGTATTTAGGTTACATAACCCATTTTGAGGGAAAAAGAACATCAAAGTGCAAAATATAATTGTCTGTAAAATTTCAGTTTGTGTGTGCTGCTGTTCTTTGCTGGGAAAAGTCTTTAAAGGATGTTTGCAAACACTAGAGGTAAATTCCACAGCAGACACATTCCCTCCTCAGCTCCGTGCACGGCTCTTCAGCAACTTGGAATGAGGGCGTGTTATGGTCTGTGTGGACCCTTTACTGGTACCCAGGCATGCCAGGCTGTGTGCTGTCCCTGCCTCACAGCTGCAGTTCAGCATTTTTGTCCCCCCTACCCCAATGCCTGGCCCTTCCCAGCCAGGCCCTGCCCTGTTCACCCCCCAAGCAAAGCCCCTGGACTTGACTTCTCTGTGCCCCTACCCTGACCCAGCTCCCTTCAGATGTTCCCCCATGGATCTTTTTGCATTTCTGAAAGACAAATCTTTTATCTGAAACATCTTGGCGGGTCGAGCCTCTTGTTAGTTGATTAGTGAGTTCATTGATAGGGAGGCTGTCAGATTGTGCAGAGAGGAACCTTTTGGAGGGTCAAGAGCCCCTCAGGCATCGGGAGTCAACCAGGGTAGGGTGGGCCTGGGTGCAGTGAGGAAGGGATTTCGGGATTTGAGTTCTTTATTTTCTTCTGACTGTGCCATGCGCATGCGGGATCTTAATTTCCCAACTCTGGCCTGGGATAGAACCCGTGCCCTTTGCCCTTGCAGTGGAAACTATTGGACTATTGGACTGCCAGAGAAGTCCTGAGTTTCATTTCTAATCCAGATCTTCTCTGTTAACTCACTGTTCTTCTCTTTTTGGTGGGAAAAATAAAAGTAATTTCAAAATATAACAATTTAGGCTTGAGTACTAAAACTATCAACTATCAACAACAACAGTGTGTGAGTGTGTTAGTTACTTAGTCGTGTTTAACTCTTTGAGAGCCCATGGACTGAGCCCGCCAGGCTTTACTGTCTATGCAGTTCTCCAGGCTGGAGTGGGTTCCTATTTGCGTCTCCAAGGGGTCTTCCCAATCCAGGGATCAAACCCAGGTCTTCGGCATTGCAGGCGGATTCTTTGCCTTCTGAGCCACCAGGGAAGCCCGACAACAACAGTACCATAAGTGAAAGTCTGCAATCTAGTCTTGAGTGCACTGTGCTCGGCACTCTGTAGTGTGGGCTCCTGGGGCCCTCTCAGGTCAGTGCCCAGAGGTCTGTGCTGAGATCCGGGAGGGCATTGCCCAGGCCCTGCCCCAGGGTTTCTCCATGGACTTGGCCAACCGGAGGGTCGCTTGGGGAGAGGTTCGTGTGTCTCCGCTCTCTCTCCTGCGTTGCCACCCCTGCATCGCCTCTGTGCGAGGAGCCCCTCCTCACGTGCTCTGGGGTGACCACCTCCTCGCCTGGCTCTTGACAGACGTGGCTTCAAGCCCAGCATATCTGACCCTCCTCTCGCCTGTCATTGGCCAAAGCGCTGCACATGGCTTTGCCTAAATCAGAGAGCAGTGCACCAGGCTCGTTTCTGCAAGGAGGGGCCTCCCTCAAGGCCCAGCTGTTGGGGGCTCCCATGCAGACCCCTTTACCTGCAGGTGTGCCCACCATCCAGCCACAGGGAACCTCCAGCCAGGGCAGGCTGCCTCTCTGCATCCTCAGCCAAAGACCTCCAAGGGAGGTGCCAAAGGCCACACAGTGCCTCCAGGTGGGACTCATTCTGGTGCTGGGGGGGGGGGGGGGGGGGCTCTCAGTAGAGCTCCCCCTACCCCAGGCCCCTGCTCTCCTGCCTCCTCACGACCCCTCTCAAAAGCATTCTGTTGGTCACTTAAACTGAGACCCTGTGTGAGCCTCTAGGGTCTGGGGAGGATCCCCATGCTTATTGGCCATGTAATTTGAGTCAGGTTATTCCATCTGAAAGGCAGGGCCTGCCTCATTAGGTGGCGTGAGGATGCAGAGAGGCAAGTAAATGCAAAGCTCCTGGAAACAAGCCTGCAAGCTGAGGCCGGCAGAGGAGCAGGCCAGAGCTGCCCGAGTTTGCCTGGCACTTCCTTGGTGGCTCAGATGGTGAAGAATCTGTCTTCAATGCTGGAGGCCTGGGTTTGAGCCCTGGGTTGGGAAGATACCCTGGAGAAGGGCATGGCAACCCACTTCAGTATTCTTGTCTGGAGAATCCCGGGGACAGAGGAGCCTGGTGGGCTACGGTCCATGGGATTGCAAAGTGTCCGCTAGGGCTGAGTGACTAACACTTTCACTTTCAGGCTGGGAGTTCGCCTGTTTTTCCAAAGGAACAGGAGCCACTGAACAGCCCTCCTATGCACATCTCTCTGCTGAGAGCAGGAGGGATGGGCATTTTTGGCTCAGCCCCAGAGCTCTGGCTGCCTGCAGACTTGGCTCCGGGCCCAGGTGTCCCCTGTTGCACAGGGGCCTTAACTCAGGTGGGGCAGGGACATGCTGTGGCCAGGGAGGCCGAGGGGGCAGAGGAGAAAGGTGCCCGAGAAGAAGGCCAGGAACCACAGACTGAGTCCCAGGGACTGCTCTTGCCGACTTCCTCCAGCCTGTCGGGCAGGTCTTCTTGGTCCGGGAGAGAGCAGTCTCTTGGGGTTTTGTGCAGCTTCTGGGGACCTGGACACTCTTCCTCTCCATCAAGCCAAGGCACAGAGGACCCCACTGCACCCCTCAGTGTGGAGAGGGGAGCTGATTCTAAATTTACCTTGAATACCAGTTTCTACTTTGCTTTAACACACAATGGCCCACAGTGTTCCAGTTCTGGGTGACCCCTGACAGGAGAGGCATCTGTCACGCCCTGTGGATTGGACCTTGTAAAGGTGGCCATGGAGAAAGGGGAGGTGTGTCCACTGTCTGATGAGCTGGTCCCTGGCCCCTGCCCCTATTTGGAATGAGGCCAGACTCTGGGTTAGGAGCCCGTGGGTCTGCATTAGAAATCCTCACTCTTGACCACTTTCCAACTGTGAGCTCAGGACTCTAGGTACCTCTCTGAGTGTTGATGTACATATTTCAAGAACTCTGAGTGCACACAGTACCTGTGGGCTCAGAGGTGCCCACGCTCTCATTGACTCTTGGAGTGAACTGTTGGACGTCTCTTCCTCAGTCACTTAGCACCTCTAGGAGCAAGTGAAAGGCCTCTTTTGCTCTTAAATAAAGCACTGAAGCCCATGAACTCTTAGGCTCTCCTAGTTAAAGAGCTGCAATTTTCTATGGTCCCACAATAACCTCTTCTATTAACAGCTTTCTCCAACTCACATGCACACACATACGCACGTTTCCATAATCCTCTATCGTGAAGCCCAATCTTTCTATCTTTCTGGATCTGTAGCTATGAAATGAAGTCAGCAGGGTTTGCTGTACCAACGTCAGACAGCTGAGGACGCATACATAAAAAGGAAGCCCCCTTTTCGATGTTGATGGTGGGTGAAGATGCCCTGAGAACAAGCACCCAAGGCTCCATGGCATGGCCACCTCCTTTCAAAACTGTTTGGCAGTTTGTGTTTCAAATCATCAGCACTGGAAAAGAACTGACAGTGCTTCTCATTGCACTTTTCCAGGCTGCACTCTATCACCCTTTTCCCCTGTTACCGCCACGAGGAGAGACATGTACCCTGGAAGGTGAGGAAGCTGGGTCACCAAGCCATGAACAGCCCCAAATCCCAGGCTTGCAGCCTGCTTTCCACGCTTTTGCTCCTGTCCATGGAGGCTGCATCTGTCCCATAAAAACACAGGGAGACCACCCTATTAACCTAGAGGGGTGGGATGGGGAGGGAGGTGGGAGGGATGTTCAAGTGGGAGGGGACATGGGTAAACCTATGGCTGATTCATGTTGATGTTTGGTAGAAACCAACACAATGCTATAAAGCAATTATCCTTCAATGGAAAATAAATAAATCAAAAAGAAAGAAGGCTGAAGGGATCCAGAAGGTCTCTGATTTTCCCACAGAGGAACTCTCCTTCCATGCTCTTACTTACAAGCATTCTCTGTCCTTAGCTTTATGATTGTTTTTCTCAGGGCTGCAAATTACTTCAAATAAACAAGCCGGTACAGAAAAAGTAATGGCAGGAACGCTTGGTTTCCACCACATGATTATTCTATGGGAACACTGCGCCTTCTGGAATGCCGGGGCAAGGTGATGGATGGACAGCTGGTGCACAGACTGTTCTGTTCTGAGCCGCAAGTCGGTGGCTTCCGTTCCCGTGCCCATCCTTGCACAGGTTTCTAGGTCCATGAGAAGAACTTAAGCTCTTAGGGTTCTCCGGAAGCCTGTCTCCTTTGCCCTGGGGCTAGAATTGGGCACAAAGAGCAGATTCCGGAGCCAGCACTGTTTGTGCTGCCTGTGTGCCTGGCTGACAAACTCACCTCCGCAGGACAGGAGCGTATCTTCAGGGACTTTTGAACCTTTGTCAGAGGTTCCCCTGACAAAGCTGGCTGGTGGGCGGGGCAGAAAGAAACCTCTCTGGCTGGAATCTATTCCAGGTGAAACCTGTTGGAAGGTAGATCCCCGTCAAGCCCACCTGCCCCTGCCCAGGACTGGTCTCCAGTCTCTCCCTGGCTCCTCTTACGCCCACTGAGCCCACTCAGCCATCTCTCATGGGGTCACTGCCAAGGCGGACCGAGTAAAGAGGTGTAGGGTGCCCAGTGCGATCCCGTCCATAGTGGACGCCCAGTAAAGTTTGACTCCCTCTCCCCTACCTGGAATGTGAGTGATGCTGATTTCCTATGACATGTTGAACTTGAACTTGCAACTTGCAACCTAGAGACTCCCTGCTCTCCACCTGACTCCCATGGAGGCAGCCTCACCTTAGTCCACCTTTCCCGTGAGCACATCCTAACGACTCCAGGGCTCATTTTTTGGGAGATAGGTGGGGGCTCTGGGAACATATTTAGGACTGCCCGTGTCTCATGGGCTTTCCTGGTGGTTCCACCTGCCAATGCATGAGATGCAAGTTCGATTCCTTGGTCAGGAGGATCTCCTGGAGAAGAGGATTTCTCAACACTGCCACGGTGGGAGGTTTCATGGAAGGAGGGTCTGCTGTGGATCTCTGATTTTCCCACAGGGAACTCTCCTTCCATGCTCTTACTTACAAGCATTCTCTGTCCTTAGCTTTATGATTGTTTTTCTCAGGGCTGCAAATTACTTCAAATAAACAAGCCGGTACAGAAAAAGTAATGGCAGGAACGCTTGGTTTCCACCACATGATTATTCTATGGGAACACTGCGCCTTCTGGAATGCCGGGGCAAGGTGATGGATGGACAGCTGGTGCACAGACTGTTCTGTTCTGAGCCGCAAGTCGGTGGCTTCCGTTCCCGTGCCCATCCTTGCACAGGTTTCTAGGTCCATGAGAAGAACTTAAGCTCTTAGGGTTCTCCGGAAGCCTGTCTCCTTTGCCCTGGGGCTAGAATTGGGCACAAAGAGCAGATTCCGGAGCCAGCACTGTTTGTGCTGCCTGTGTGCCTGGCTGACAAACTCACCTCCGCAGGACAGGAGCGTATCTTCAGGGACTTTTGAACCTTTGTCAGAGGTTCCCCTGACAAAGCTGGCTGGTGGGCGGGGCAGAAAGAAACCTCTCTGGCTGGAATCTATTCCAGGTGAAACCTGTTGGAAGGTAGATCCCCGTCAAGCCCACCTGCCCCTGCCCAGGACTGGTCTCCAGTCTCTCCCTGGCTCCTCTTACGCCCACTGAGCCCACTCAGCCATCTCTCATGGGGTCACTGCCAAGGCGGACCGAGTAAAGAGGTGTAGGGTGCCCAGTGCGATCCCGTCCATAGTGGACGCCCAGTAAAGTTTGACTCCCTCTCCCCTACCTGGAATGTGAGTGATGCTGATTTCCTATGACATGTTGAACTTGAACTTGCAACTTGCAACCTAGAGACTCCCTGCTCTCCACCTGACTCCCATGGAGGCAGCCTCACCTTAGTCCACCTTTCCCGTGAGCACATCCTAACGACTCCAGGGCTCATTTTTTGGGAGATAGGTGGGGGCTCTGGGAACATATTTAGGACTGCCCGTGTCTCATGGGCTTTCCTGGTGGTTCCACCTGCCAATGCATGAGATGCAAGTTCGATTCCTTGGTCAGGGGATCTCCTGGAGAAGAGGATTTCTCAACACTGCCACGGTGGGAGGTTTCATGGAAGGAGGGTCTGCTGTGGACAACAGCAAATGCACTCAGGAGGCACGGAAGCCACAAGGAGAGACATGTACCCTGGAAGGTGAGGAAGCTGGGTCACCAGCCGCCCAGCTAAACACGAAGGGGATGACAGTACTCGGGGCACAGGGTGAGGTGGCGTTTCTGTCTTATTGGAAACAAGAGGAGCGAGGGTTTCCCGGTAGCCAGAGGGTGTCGCACCATCTTTCTGGCAGAGAGTGAAGGCTACCAGATGTGGGGAAGGAAGAGCTCTGCACTTCCCAGCGGCCTTGCAGAGCTACTGAGTCATAAGCCAGAGAGCAACTGAAATGACACAGACGTCCACATTTGCTGTTGTTGAAAGACTGTCAAAGCAAGCTTCCTGGGCACAGCTCTGCGGCCCTTCTCAAGCTGGTCTAGGAATTGTTTACGAGCCTGGGTTTAACACGCTGCCAGGAATCGTGCATTACGACTGGACTTCTCGGATATCCCCGGGAACCAAGGAGCCGGACGAGAGGGAGGGAGATAATCTGAGCAAGAAGGAGGCTGGAGCAGGAGCCAGCTCCCTTGGTGATTCTGGGTGCCCCGCCCTCGTCCTCCCACTGCCCCGCAGACGAGGGGCACTGGTCTCCTCCCACTGCTGGCGGGACTTCATGTACCACTGATATTTTTATCTCTGTGTTAAGTGGCACTTTACCTTTATTGTTCTGGTTCCCCATCAGCGTGGTTGCCATCGTCCCTTCCTGCCTTCTTTCTTGCCACTGAGGAAACACACCTGCGGCCTTCCCAATCTTATTGGCAGGCTCGGGGCACACAGGGGAGGGCAGGAGGTTGCCAGCAGGACCCCTCTCACGCAATGGGCTATGCTGAGGAAGGGCAGGAGGAACAGGTGGGCCCTTTAGGCTCCCGGCTGCTGTCCGTCTGTGTCCCTCCAGAGTAGCTTGCAGGGCCCCGTCCAGCAGTGTGCTCAATCTTGGTCACGTGCCTGTGCTCCATGTACAGACTGTCCAGGAGGCAAAAGGACCAGAAACACCCCCACCCCGACCACCACCCCCGAACCAGGGAAGCTGCTGCCCACGTGAGAGCCCTTGGCGCCCTCTAGCTAGCTGGTTGGCGGCCAGGAGGCTCTGAGTGTCCTTTGTTTCTTGCAGCGATGACTTCCCTCTTGGGGTCAATTATGCAGCCTAATAGCTGTTATTACTTCTGAACAAAGTGTGCCTCGCAGTCTGTGGCAGCTTAAAGGGCAGCCCTGCCCACCAGCACCCTGCCACCCTCCAAAGACGGTGGGGAGGGGAGTGGGGGAGGGGGAGGGTGCCCCAGCAGGTGGAAGTTGGTGGGTCGTTGGCTTAGCTGGTCCTCTTGTGGTTACCACCTGGCCAGGGATGTGAGTTATCAGAGGGCATTTGCTTGTTTGGGAGATCGGAATGGGAGGAGCTGACATGCTGGGGGGACACTCAAAGGGACTGAGGTCTTTTGGACCTGCCTGGGAGGCCAGTTCAGAGTGTGAAGAGCAGGTGTGGGGATTGATTTGCCCCTGGTGCCTTGCAAAAGAGGACCGAAGTTCAAGGCCTGGCTCCTGGAAGTAGGATTTGGAGGGAAGCTCGGAGCTCACCTAGTCCTAATCTCTACTTTCCCTTGGGCTCCCTAGCACTCATCTCTGATTTTCCATGACTTTTGATGGACACTTAAAGAGAGGTAAACCCACCCCCTGGGGGGTGGGTGTTATGATGTGGTTCTCGATGGTCACCCTCAGCCTGTCTTCAACCAGAATGGTGAACCCCGTGGGCAGGGGCTGTGCATACTCCCTGGGGGCTTGAGCAGCATGCACGAGCTGACTGCAGGTAGTTATGGACACAAATGGCAAAGCGCAAGCTGACGGTGCAGAAATCGCATTCTTTCTGTTTCATAGACAGTTCTGGAGTATTTCACAGGCTGAAAGGTGAATCTGAGCACCACCTCCTCTAGAATCTTTATTTATTTCATTCGTTTTTGGCTGTCTGGGTCTTTATCGCTGTGCACAGGCTTTCTCTGGCTGCAGGGAGTTGGGGCTACTCTCTCTTTGTGGCATGCAGGCTTAGCAGCCCTGTGGTGTGTGGAATCTTCCCAGACCAAGGATCAAACTTGCGTCCCTTGCATTGGCAAGTAGATTCTTTTTTTATAGGTAGTTTTATATTTTCATTTTTTCATACTTCATTTGCTTTTATTTACTTAATTTTAAAAAATTTATTTATTTTAATTGGAGGTGAATTACTTTACAATATGCTAGTGGTTTTTGCCATACATTGATATGAATCAACCATGCGTTTACATGTGTTCCCCATCCTGAGGCAAGTGGATTCTTAACCACCAGATAAGGTGTATATTTGATGGAGAAATTTAAGAGGACCCCGAAGGAGGGCAACAAAAGGGAGAGATGGTGTGGATGGGTCCTGATTGCCATAGGTTCTGCTGGGCCCGTGTGCATGTTCGAAGTTGTCTGCTGGGGGAACTTGCTTCCCCTGAAGGAATGTTCTGGAGTGAATGGCTCTGCTGCAGCTCTCCTTGGGGCTTATTTTCTTTCAAGGATGACGCAGACTTCTGGAGATAGTTTTGTTGTTCAGTTGCTCAGTTGTGTCTGACTCTTTGAAACGCCATGGACTGCAGCATGTTAGACTTCCCTGTCCTTCACCCTCTCTTGGAGTCTGCTCAAACTCAAGTCTATCGAGGGCTTCCCCAGTGGCATTCGTGGTAAAGAACCTGCCTGAGAATGCAAGAGATATAAGAGATGAGGGTTCAATCCCTGGGTCGGAAAGATCCTCTGGAGGAGGGCATGGTAACCCACTTCAGTATTCTTGCCCAGAAAGACTCGTGGACAGAGGAGCCTGGTGGGGTGCAGTCCATGGGGCTGCAAAGAGTCAGCCATGACTGAAGTGATTGAACATGCATGCGTGTCCACTGAGTCAGTGACGCCATCAAACCAGTTCATCCTCTGTCGCCCCCTTCTTCTCCTGCCCTCAATCTTTCCCAGCATCAGGGTCTTTTCCCATGAATCTTTTTTGGGTTGTCAATAATAAGAGTTGTTTCAGTCTAAAAGCAAAATATTAGCTTTCCCGTCTAATCCTTTTGCTTCGTCATGGGGTTTTTATTCAGTTAGGCAGTACAAGCTTTTTTGTTAGCATAAAAAGTTATGACCAACCTAGACAGCGTATTCAAAAGCAGAGACATTACTTTGCCACCAAAGGTCCATTTAGTCAAGGCTATGGTTTTTACAGTGTCATGTATGGATGTGAGAGTTGGACTGTGAAGAAAGCTGAGTGCTGAAGAAGTGATGCTTTTGAATAGTGGTGCTGAAGACTCCTGAGAGTCCCTTAGACTGCAAGGAGATCCAACCAGTCCATTCTCAAGGAGATCAGTCCTGGGTGTTCTTTGGAGGGAATGATGCTAAAGCTGAAGCTCCAGTACTTTGGCCACCTCACGCGAAGAGTTGACTCATTGGAAAAAAGTCTGATGCTGGGAGGGATTGAGGGCAGGACAAAATGGGGATGACAGAGGATGAGATGGCTGGATGGCATCACGGACTCGATGGACGTGAGTCTGAGTGAACCCCAGGAGTTGGTGATGGACAGGGAGGCCTGGCATGCTGCGATTCATGGGGTGGCAAAGAGTCAGCCACGACTGAGCGACTGAACTGACTGAACTGAACCCCTTAACTGCTGGGCTACAGCTCAGTTCAGGGTGAGGGGCCCAGCTGATGATATATTGTATTTGGCCCCACACTTTCGAGCAGCAACCACTGGGCTGCCTTTTCCCACCATCATAAATTGTAAACATCACCCACCACCAGGCTCTCGGCTGTGCCCTTGAGCTGTGGTCCTGTTAATGAAGCTCAGTAGAGTAAAAAGTAGCTGCCATGCCTGCCAGTTCTTAGCTTCTGAAATGTGTGTTTATGCTGACACAATTCATCTCAGTGCCACATATGGACAGAGTGAAGGGCTTAAGTCGGAGGACAGATTTTTATTTTTTCTTTTCTAAATTCAGATTCTGTAGGGTGAAGAACTGAAGGTGAGGAGGATGGAGAGAGTCTGAGGTCCGAGACCGGCAGGTAGCCCGCACAGTCACACGAACCTGTGTGGCCTGATGCTCTGCTGTCACCATCCTGCAGCTCTAAACATCCTTGGGGAAGCCCTGCACTCTCACGTGGCACCGCATGTGGGCGTGGGGGCCTGTAGTGCCCCTGTGAGCAGGTCTGGTTTCTCATAGCCACATGGAGCTGTACCCTCCTCCCACGTCCATGTGGTTGGTGGTGGTTCATGATTTAGTCTGGGTGGGATTCTGTTCCTGGGGTGGTCTTCCTGGCTCTATCTGGGCCTGGGTGGGCCTGGCCTTTCATGGGTTGCTCTGGTGCTGACCAAGCCCCTGGGCTGGTCCAGAAAGGCCCCACTGCCCATCTGGCCTTCACACTGGGCCCTCTCTGGCGTACCTATATTCTCATGGGCTCTCTCCCTCTGTTGCGCTATGTGGTTCCTCAAAGGACCAACTTAACTCTCTGTTGTCCCTGGCAAGTGTCATTTCCCCTAGCCGGCAAATGGTGGCTCAAAATCCTGCTCTATCTGTTGGAGGAAGGGATGTGGTCTCTGGGTGGCTCCTGTGCAGCACAGAGACAGAGTCCCATGGTCCAAGGGGACCTCCGTGCTGAGCTACCTGAAGTCATATCATTTCTGCCTGCAACATGGTTTGTCTTTCAATGCCCACCTGTTGGGCATTTTTGCTTTTCCGCTGGGCTGCTATCCTTAATGAGTAATTCCTCCAGCCCAACTGATAGGGCTGGAGGCTCAATGGTGGGCAGTGCTGTGCTAAGTCACTTCAGTCGTATCTGACTCTTTGTGACCCTGTAGCCCACCAGGCTCCTTTGTCCGTGAAATTCTCCAGGCAAGAATACTGGACTGGGCTGCCATTTCCTTCTCCAGGGGATCTTCCCGAACCAGTGATTGAACTCACGTCCTTACATCTCTGGCATTGGCAGGTGGGTTCTTTACCACTAGAGCCGCCTGGGAAGGCAGAATGGCCCGAAATTCCCACAAGACTCTCTGGTTGAATGTTCACTGGGGCTGCCACTCCCAGAGCCAAGATCTCAGCTTGCTCACGTTTCTCCAAAAATCAGGGAACACTGCACTCAGGCAGGTGTGAAAAGGCCTGATGAGACAGGGCATGACTTACTGGCCGATAGAAACATTCTGAGAAGTGGGAGAAGTGGTCCTTATGTTGCAGCTCTGACTCAGGTTCTGACATCAGCCTGCAAGATGCCAGAGTGAAATGGAGCTTTGACCAGGATCAAGTGCAGAGCTCAGAAACCTGAAAGGGAAACTGTCCTCCTTCCCATTGCCTCTAGGAGAGGATAGGAGATCCCACGGGTGCCCAGATGCTGCCAGGCCTAGCCTGCAGTAATGAACAGTCCCATAGTGTAAAGAGAGGATGGGTGTGGGTAGTGGTGGCGTGAGAGTGCAGGCTTGGGGCTTCATTTACGGTGCCTCTGAGTTCTGTTATTCACTCAGCATGTTTTACACACCTACTGCATGTCAGGTGCTGTTTTAGAAGTCGTAGGCACACAGAGGGCAGATCTGGCCCTGGGAGGGGTGGACGTGTGGGGCAAAGAATCACACATTAGGTGATGACAGAAGAAAGCACAAGGTTACAAAATGTGATGAGTCCATGTAGGGCAAGAACCACATTCTAAAGAGGGAACATTGCATTGAGGGCTGAAGGACTAGTGGGAGGGATGTAGTTGATGTGTGCATGTGCACGAGTTTATCCCAGATGGAAGGAACAGCATGTGCAAAGGCCCTGGGGCAAGAGACCCCTGGCCTATTCAGGGAACTGATGGAGGGTCAGGTGGAATAAGCTGGTGCTGATGTGGGGCCACCAAGAGGAATTTACTTTAAATAAAGGGTCCATGGAACTATTTGCTTTCCCAGAGTCTGTTTGCGTGTGTGTGTGTGTGTGTGTGTGTGTGTGTGTGTGTGTGTGTATACACACGCAAATGGCAAGGCAAAGAAGGAAGCAGAGGTCATGAAGAGAAGGAACTGGGAGCCCCTGGTACCCAGTGGGCACCTTGCTGGTGAGGAAAGCTATGATCTCGTAGTCATCTCGTAGTGGGGATCCAGCGCACCATACGAATGGGTCACACCAGTCACAGGCAGCTTGGGGGCAGGGGTAAGATGGGAATGGAGGGTCTTCTCCCCTATAGGAGGGTGGTCAAATCTTTCCTGACATTTCCAAAGGGTTAATTGCTATCAGTGCGGGACTCTGGGATTAGAAGAGAAAGTGAAGGGGGCATCTTTGCTATCCTTTTCTGCTGAAAAAGTAGTGGAAGTGACATTCCAGGAGCACCTACAGGGATCAGGCATAGTCCTCTCGCTTTATCACACCAACCTCATCAGAAGGAGACCCTTAATTCCATCAATCAGCCAACATCACTGAAAGGAGGCAGACTATGGCCTGGGCCACCCTAGGCTGCGTCTTCCTTTGACACCTGTTTCTGGCTGGCCTGCTCTAGGAAGCCTTGCCATCACAAGTCCCTTCTCTCCCCGCATCCTCCTGCAGTCCCAGCCCCGGGCAGCCTCCTTGTCCATTTGTTGTGCTGCCCAGAAGAGGGCTAGGTGTCTGGCTTTGTGCTATATTGCCCTGAGCTCCCCTAGTCCCAGCCCAGAGCTCCCCAGGTTTCTCCTCTCATCCCTCTGCTGGGGCCTGGAGAGCTTAGTGACCCTAAGGTGAGAGGAGGGGGATCTATGTGATGGGCTAGGTCCAGGGAGTTGTGGGTCCTGGGGGTGTAGGGGATGGGGTGGAGGAGATAGGAGATGGAAATGTGGAGAATGGGGGTGTGGGTCCCGGGGGATATGGAAGCATGGGCGTGTGGAGATCTGAGGTGTGGGTGCCTGGGAGTGTGGGGGTTGGGAGTAAGGGGGCCTGGGGTGTGTGAGGGTTGTGAGTGCCTGGGAGTATGAGGGTTGGGAGGGTAGGGGATAGGAGTGTAGGTGCCAGAACTTTTGTGTCAGGGAAACCTGGGTTCTCTGTTGCCCTGATCAGCAGGATACACTCACCATTCATACTTTCTCATTTGCGCTGCTTGTTCTAAGAACTATGTGCTGAGCCTGCATTCTTTGCCATGCAGACTTGGCACAGAGCAAACTCTGTTTCTGTGAGCCTCGTTTCTGCCCTTCCTTCCACCCTTGACCATCCCCATGCTCCACCAGAGCTAAGATGTCTGTGGGGCCCCAGGAGCCCAGGGTGGGGCTAACCTGGGCCAGGTGGTGGTCCTAGGCACCCACATACTGATGCTTTCCCATGACCATACAGAATCCCCAAGAGGTCTCAACAGCTTTCTTTGGGAGTGGAATGTTCCCAAGAATCTAGTTTGCTCCTTTCAGGCAGTTTCTTTCTGGAAAACTCAGACATTTGTCAGAAATAAGAAAGGCATCTCTGGGACTAGTTGGACCCAGATGGAGGGTTCCTGGATCACAGAATCCACTGCTGATCACTATGACTGGGAAAAAAGGAACCTCAGCACCCACTGTGGGCACTGAGCAGTCTGCTTCCAGAATCAGAGTTGCAGGTCAACAGGCTGGCAGCCAACCATTTTTTTCACTGTTGACTCTTTAATGTTCCTTAAAATGACCCCCACAATAGCCTCCTCATTCTGCTATGCTGCTGCTGCTGCTGCTAAGTCATTTCAGTCGTGTCTGACTCTGTGCGACCCCATAGATGGCAACCCACCAGGCTCCCCTGTCCCTGGGATTCTCCAGGCAAGAATACTGGAGTGGGTTGCCATTTCCTTCTCCAATGCATGAAAGTGAAAAGTGCAAGTGAAATCGCTCAGTTGTATCCGACTCTTAGTGACCCCATGGACTGCAGCCCACCAGGCTCCTCTGTCCATGGGATTTTCCAGGCAAGAGTACTAGAGTGGGGTGCCATTGCCTTCTCTGCACCCTGCTGTGAGTGTGGCTCTATTCCTATTTGTGGTCTCTCTGGTCCCAGCACTAAAGAAACAAGACAATCTAGTAAATATAAAAGATTTCATCCCAGAAAGCCATCTTTGGAGATCAGTTTCTGTTTTTTTACCTTGATTCATCATTTAATAGGCATGCAGGAGGAGAAAGGGGTGACAGAGGATGAGATGGTTGGATGGTATCACTGACTCAATGGACATGAGTTTGACCAGACTCCGGGAGATGGTGAAGGCCAGAGAATCCTGGCCTGCTGCAGTCCTTGGGGGTCGCAAAGAGTCAGACTCAGTGACTGAACAACAACAAATGCATGTCTGAATCCCTTACTTCTGTTGCTCATGAGCCCGCTGCTCTGGGGTCAGCTTCTCTGCCCAAAGGCATAGGTATGCAGGAGCTCTTCTGCTAGACGAGTGTTCCCAAGTTGCTTTCTCTGAACCAGCAGCTTCCCTTTGAACTTGGCACAAGAAGCTGGACAGGAGATGGTTGGGAGTTGTGTACTCCACTTTTACGTGCTCTGCTCCAGGTTCCACTGCTGTTTCTCCCGGTGGTACTTGCTGCTGATTTCCACGGTGAAAGCCTGGTGGGGATGAAACCCCAGCTCGGACGCCTGCCTCCTGAAGTCAGTTCCTAAAAGATAACCTCCCTGCCTATTCAGAAGTGGCCATGTGCCCCTAAGGGACAGTTTATACAAAATTTACTCTTCAAATCCCCCCTTTTTTGTTTATAATAACATTCTTCAAAGCCAGCTTATGTAGCAGGAGTCTTTTCCTTGATGGTGAAGGAAGTTCAACCTGCCTTACATTTGTGGGGGTCCCTTTTTCCTTTAATAGCATCTGTAGAGCTTTGGGGCAGCTGTTCCTGCTGATAGGCCCCCATTTGGGGCTGATGGTTGTGGGCCCAGGGCTCCTTGAGCTGAGAAGGAGAGTCCTGAGGCAAAGATTCCCACAATCTCCCTGTATTGTGATTCATAATAAGTATAGAATTTGGTCTTTGCCCAGTTTCCTGGCTCATGGTTTCCCAAAACCTTGGAATTTTCAAGCAACGAGAGCAATGGGAGCATCTTTTGGCTTCCCTGGTGGCTCAGCTGGTAAAGAATCCGCCTACAATGTGGGAGATCCTGCTTTGACTCCTGGGTAGGGAAGAGCCACTGGAGAAGGGATAGGCTACCTGCTCCAGTATTCTGGCCTGGAGTATTCCATGGACTGGACAGTCCATGGGTTTGCAAAGAGTTGGACGCAACTGAGTGATTTTCACTTTCACTTTGTTAAAATGTTTGTTCCCTTGTCCTCAGTTACCTGAAATTGCTTCAGAGCCATAAAGGTGAAATGGACATCCCTTCCTACCATGCCTGAGTTTATGTTAATGAGAGGGCTTTTGGACCACACCTAAGGGACTTCTGGTGGCTCAGATGGTAAAGAATTTGCCTATAATGTGGGAAACCCAGGCTTGATCCCTGGATTGGGAAGATCCACTGAATAAAGGAATGGCTACCCATTCTGGTATTCTTGCCTGGTGAATTTCATAGAGGAGCCTGGTGGCTACAGTCCAAGGGGTCACAAAGAGTCAGACATGACTTAATGACTAACAGTTTCACTAAAAATGGAGAGCTGGTTGCCGGGGGAATCAATAAGAATAGTGGGGGCAGAACTTTCAGCCCATGACCTGGTTTCCAGGGAGTGGGGTGGGGGCTGAATCAAGCACAACGGCCAGTGATTTCATCAATCACGCCTGTGTAATGAGGCCACCACAGCAGTCCAAAGGAGTGGACTCAGAGAGTTTCTGGGTTGGTGAATCAGAACTTGTCTTTGTGCTCCTGGACTGGACCCCAAACACCACAGGGACAGAAGCTCCTTTGTTTGGGACCTCGCCTCATCTGGCTTTAGCATCCTCTGCAATTAGTAGGTGATCTAGTGAGTCAACGGCTTTTGTGAGTTCTGTGAGTTTCTCTACCAAATTAATGGAATACAAGGTGGAGGTCACGGAAACCTCTGATCTGCAGCTGGTTGGTCAGAAGCAAGGTGACCAACTGAACTTGCAGTTGGCATCTGAGTGGAGGGTAGTCTCCTGGGAGTGAGCCCCTGACCTGTGGGATGTGACACTATCTCTAAATAGAGAGTGTCAGAGTGGAATGAAATTGTGGGACACCCAGTCAGGGTCTGCTGAGAATTGCATAGTGTACGAAAAACATATACAGTATCACATGATCACAAGCTGTAAGCAAGTAAGTTTAACATAGTGGAAAAAACTCAGGGTAAATGCTTTCCTGAGGTGGGACGAATACCAAGGTCAGGCTGGGAAGCGGTTGAAACAGTTGGTTATTAGTGAGGAAGGTGTGGAATTATTGCTCAGTAACTTGGAGGCATTTACGTGTGCTTTGCCATTCTGTTTACTCTTGGCATGCATAGAGCATCCTCGGGTGGCCAGGTTGTATGTGGTCTTTTGAAGCTCTAGTCTGCTGGCTTCTGTGCCCAGGCTGCAGAAATGGCTATTTCTTTGGTGGCACTGCCTCCAATTATAGGCACAGTGTCCTGCTGGAAAGAAGAAGGTCTTTGAAGTACTAGCAGGCTTCACACTGGACAAAAAAATGTTGGTCTGATCCTATGGAGGGAACTCAGCCCACTTGCTGGATCTTGGGGACCACATTGCTCTGGTCCAATATATGCAGAGTACATCATGAGAAGCGCTGGGCTGGAGGAAGCACAAGTTGGAATCAAGATTGCCAGGAGAAATATAAACAGCTTCAGATATGCAGATGACACCACCCTTATGGCAGAAACTGAAGAAGAACTAAAGAGCCTCTTGATGAAAATGAAAGAAGAGAGTGAACAAGTTGGCTTAGAGCTCAACATTCAGAAAATGAAGATCATGGCATCTGGTCCCATCACTTCATGGCAAATAGATGGGGAAACAGTGGAAACAGTGTCAGACTTTATTTGTTTGGGCTCCAAAATCACTGCAGATGGTGACCGTAGCCATAAAATTAAAAGACGCTTACTCCTTGGAAGGAAAGTTATGACCAACCTAGATAGCATATTCAAAAGCTGAGACATTACTTTGTCAACAAAGGTCCATCTAGTCAAGGCTATGGTTTTTCCAATGGTCATGTATGGATGTGAGAGTTGGATTATAAAGAAAGCTGAGCACAGAAGAATTGATACTTTTGAACTGTGATGTTGGAGAAGACTCTTGAGAATCCCTTGGAATACAAGGAGATCCAACCAGCCCATCCTAAAAGAGATCAGTCCTGGGTGTTCATTGGAAGGACTGATGCTGAAGCTGAAACTCCAGTACTTTGGTTACCTGATGTGAAGAACTGACTCATTTGAAAAGACCCTGATGCTGGGAAAGACTGAGGGCAGGAGGAGAGGGGGACGGCAGAGGATGAGATGGTTGGATGGCATCACTGACTCTATGGAAATGGGTTTGGGTGGACTCTGGGAGATGGTGATGGACAAGGAGGCCTGGTGTGCTGCAGTTCATGGGGTTGTAAAGAGTTGGACATGACTGATCGACTGAACTGAACTGAACTGAGAAGGACCCCACTGCCCTCTTGAACTAACCTGAGGGAACCAGCCACCTGGCCCCATATGGTCAGTAAGGAGGGGGTGCCCTGCCAGGAGAGGTGCTCTCCACTTTGAGCCCAGGCTTCCAGATGAGTGTCTGTGCAGTGGCAGGTCCACGTGTCTCCTGGTTCTGGGATACGAGTTGTGGTGCCGGGCCTCTGGGTGATGTCATTGTTGGTGCGGGTGTCCAGGGTCATGATGGTGTCCAAGGTCATGATGCACAGTTCCTTGTAGTTGCTCTTCCCCTCTAAATATCTGTAAGTGTTAACATCTTTGTAAGGTTGGGGAACACTCAGCCCAAACTGGATGAATAAATTTTGAATAAATTTTGAATAAAAATTGCAAAATTACAGCTCTGGGTAGTGGGCTGTCCCTGAAATGACTGGACACCTTATGCAACTCCTTCTCTTTTCCTTTCAATATAATCAGGATATGAAGCCTGGAAGTCACAGGCAAGGTTTGTGAGTTCAGACCCCACAGAGGTGCTTACAGTAAGGCAATGAGATTTGCTTTCTCTGTACTGTGGTCAGCCATGTTTTATCAGACATTGAAGGGCTTTGACTTGTATAGCCGATGGCCTTGAATCCTGGAACGGGTGGCCCCCTCAGTCACTGCCCTCCTGAGGGGACTAGAGCACAGTTAATGTGTCAGAATCTTGCAGTACACATCAGAGGCTACCAGGCCAGGCAGCCAGTGGCTTGGGGACTTTCTGAGACCTCAAGATGTCTCCCCAGGAGGTATTTTTCCCATGCCTTGAAAGGCCCAGGGGTCTGAGAATGAGAGAGGTTAAGGTGGATCTCAGGTGGTGGTAGTGGTAAAGAACTCACGTGCAAATGCAGGAGATGCAAGAGACACAGGTTTGATCCCTAGATTGGGAAGATCACCAGAAGGAGGGTATGGCAAGTATTCTTGCCTGGAGAACCCCATGGACAGAGGATCCTGGTGAGCTACAGTTAATGGGGTCTCAAAGAGTTGGACAAGACTGAAGTGACCTAGCACACAAGGTGAGTCTCAGACAGTCTGAACTCCTTGTTTGTTCAGAATGTGAACTCTGGTCATAATCGACAGCACTGGCATTTGCTTAAAAGGTCTTTACAAGCCTGAGATTGGAAACCACACAGAGTGAGCACAGTTTTACAGGCTCCAGCTCGATGGACGCCTGACATCACACTTGGTTGTTTTCCAGAGCTAAACTGGTTGATCTTCGCTGCTGCATGTACTTATCAACAACTTGTAGAAAGAGAAATTTTTTCTAATTTATGAGAAAATGGAATGTTTTCTGCAGGAGCCTTTTAGGTCTGGCAGTGAGAACACCAGCAAAGGTTGAGAAAATTTAGTCCATGTTGATCCGGGCCAGTGTTTGATTAAAGGTTTTTGTAAACTTCTGCCTGAGGGAGGGTTAGAGTGAAGATGGGTGGGTTCAAGGGCCAGGTCTTATCTGAGATCATGAGAAGTAAAATGCTTGCAAAATACTCTGGCATGGAGGACAGAATGCAGGTCATGTCCCAGGGAGACCTGCTCCCAGGAGGAGAATCCTGGGGAGTCCTGTGATTAATAACATAGAAGGGAGCAGAAGACAGTAGAGTTGGCCAGAGGGAGGTGCACAGACTCAGTGCAAGCCCATTAAGGCTGCAGCCAAGCCCTCTAGGCACTGGGGAGCATCAGTAAGGAGCAGTACCAAGCCCATCACCAAGTGTAAGACGACCTGTTGATGGTTTGTGTGGGGGCATCCAGTCCTATCACTTAATGGCAAACAGGAGGGGAAAAAATGGAAACAGTGACAGATTTTATTTTCTTGGGCTCCAAAATCACTGCTGATGGTGATTGCAACCAAGAAATTAAAAGATGCTTGCTCCTTGGAAAGAAAGTGTGATGAAAACTTAGCATACTAAAAAGCAGAGACATTGCTTTGCTGACAAAGATCTATATAGTCAAAGCTATGGTTTTTCCATCCATGTATGGATGTGAGAGTTGGGCCATAATGAAGGCCACGAGCCAAAGAATTGATGCTTTTGAACTGTGGTGTTGGAGAAGACTCTTGAGAGTCCCTAGGGCTGCAAGGAGATCAGCCAGTCAATCCTGAAGGAAATCAACTTTGAATATGCATTGGAAGGACAGATGCTGAAGTTGCCACTACATTACTTTGGCAACCTGATGTGAAGAACTGACTCATTAGAAAAGACCCTGATGCTAGGAAAGATTGAGAACAGGAGGAGAAGGAGGATGAGATGGTTGGATGGCATCACTGACTCAATGGACATGAGTTTGAGCAAGCTCTGGGAGACAGTGAGGTCAGGGAAGCCTGGTGTGCTGCAGTCCATGGGGCTGTAGAGAGTCGAACGTGACTCTGAAAGAACAACAACATTGAGATTTATAGGAAATATATATTTGGCTGTGTTCCACAGTTCCTTGCTCACAGCCATAAACCCTTGGAATTTCTTAAATGTAGAGAGTGATAAAACTGACTTTTGTCACATGGATGAGGTGGCTTTTAGCAGCACCTAAACAGGGGGGGGCTGATTGCCAGGAGAACCAATCATGTGATTAAAGTGCTGGAATTTCAGTCCCACCTCTTGGTTTCCAGGGAGGGGAGAGGAGGTTGAATCAATTCCCACTGGCCAGTGATTTAGATAATCTTGATAATGTAATGAAGCCTCTACAGACCCTCAAAGGACAGATTTTTGACCATTTCAGAAAGCTGTGTGCCACCGAGTTGGGCCCCAATCTCTGTGTGGACAGAGACCTCTCTGTTCAAAATTTCAGCCTATAAATCTCTTCATCTGACTGTTGATTCATATCTTTTAATATCCTTTTATAATAAATAGTAATCTGTTGAGGAAACAGATCTTCTTGAGTTCTGTGAACCATTCTAGCACATTAATTGAATCGAGGAAGTGGGTGGGGGCTTGTGGGAAGCTCTGATTTATAGCAGAAGGCAAGTACACGCAGAGGGGAAGTGTAGGTAACAACCCGGGTTTGTGGCTAGCATGTGAAGAGGACAGTGGACCTGTGGGCTGGAGCATTTTACCTGTGGAATCTGATGCTATTGCTGCGTAGATAGTGCTAGAATTGAGATGAAGTCTTGGACCCCCTGCTGGCATGTAAGCATTGCTCACCAGTGTGGAGAAACCACACATAAGTGTTGGATTCATTCCAGGGACCCCAAAGAAGGATCTTAGAGGATGTAGTCAGGTTAAGATGAGGGCCTTAGAGTGGGTCCTAATCCATTATGACTGGAGTCTTTATAAAAAGAGGAAGAGAGGGACACACAGGGAAGATGGCCATGTGAAAGCAGAGGTGGAGATGAGAGTGGTGGGTCCTCGAGCCACCATCAGAAGCTGGAAGCGGCAAGAAAGGATTCCACCCAGAATCTTGCAAGGTGCTTGCCAACACCTTGGTTTCTGATTTCTGGACTCCAAAACTGTGAGATGATACACCTCTATGCTCAAGCACACCAGTTGGCAGTGCTTTGTTAGAGCAGCCTCAGGAAACCAGGCCTCTGTACCCAGTCATCTCAGCAGTGCTTCTCTTCCTGAGCTCAGGGAGTTACAGGAATACAGGTAAATATGCCAAGTGCATCCATCAATGCAGCATTGCTGTGCATGTCATGCAGTGAATCCTCAAACCCAGCTCGCTGGCATCAGCATACTCATCTGGCAGAAGAAGAAACGGAGGCTCAGAGTCCACTCAGAGACTCATAGCACCACCCAAGACTGCACAGACAGGAGCTGGAGGAGCAGTGATGGGGTCTAGGTTTTCTGTTAGCATATCGAGCTCAACTCCATGCCTGTGGGTCTCCAAACTGGAAACAGAGAGTGGGTAAGATGTTTTCGTAAAAGGGGACCATCCCAGGGTGGAGAGATTATGACTTTTAGAGTTATATCTCTCTGATGAGAAGAGCTGACTCATTGGGAAAAAACCTTAATGCTCAGAAAGATTGAGGCATAAGGAGAAGGGTTGACAGAGGATGAGATGGTTGGATGGCATCACCGACTCAATGGACATGAGTTGAACAAACTCTAGGATATAGTGAAGGACAAGGAAGCTTGGCGTACTGCAGTCCACAGGGTCACAAAGAGTTGGACATGAATGAACAACTAAATAACAACTCTCTGCTTCATTTTCTAGAATCAGCTATATAACTTTGGCCAAACTGCTTGTGCCTTAAGGTTCCATTTGCCCATCTGCATAATGGGTGTACTAATAAATAGCTCCAGTTAGCAATAAAATGAATGACTTAGGTGGCTATATGAGCCTGGTCTTTTGCTGAAGGCCCAGCATTTGAACTTGTGCTTTCTGTTTTCTGCGTTGTAATAAGCAGGGGTGTTTGAATGTGTTGCCTGTTCTCCCAACACACTGAACGTGCGGAGAATGACAGCCAACAGTGGGACCCATGAGGGGCCGAGGGGACACCAGTGCGAGTGATGGACTCTGTAGCACTGGAGGGGTTCCTGCAACGTGTGCCACCACATGCCTCCTTCAAGAGTTCCCTTTTCAAAATTTATTTTTAAATAAATAAAAAATATGTTTATTTATTTATGACTCCACTGAGTGTTTGTTTCTATGCGTGGGCTCTCCTGGTTGTGGCGAGGGGGGCCGCCCTTCACCACGGTGCCAGGGTTCTCACTGCGATGCCGTCTTCTGTTGTGGAGTGTGGGTTCCAGAGCACAGGCCCGGCAGCTGTGGTGCGTGGGCTCACTTGCCCTGCAGCAGGTGGGACCTTCCCAACCAGTGATCGAATATGTGTCCCCTGCGCTGGCAGACGCAAATCCGTGCGATTCTTTAGGCAAGAATGACAATGTGGGTTGCCATTTCCTACTCCTGGGGATCTTCCTGACCTAGGATCAAACCCGTGTCTCTGCGGCACTGGCAGACAGACTCTTAAACACTGGACCACCAGGGAAGTCCCACGAGCTCCTTTAGCAAGTGAGGGGCTGAAGCCTGGGGAGGCAGGGCAGCTTATTCATGCCTGAGTCCTTAGGAGAGCTGAGAGGCATTTCTGGGCCCCACTGGGCCTTATGTTGCCCATCTGTCCAGTCTATCCATCCTGAAGGGCTCCTAACTCCTCCTGCTGCCTCCATTTACTCACAGTGAGTAACACACAGTGTTGGTGCGTGAGTCTGACCTGGGAAGAGTTTAACAGGTGCAGTTTGTGAAGGCAGAGTTGTAGAAAGTGATTCTGGAGGTGTCAGCACAATAATATCTATCCACTTCCCTGGTGGCTCAGCAGTAAAGAATCCACCTGCAATGCAGGAGACTCGGGAGATGCAGGTTCTATCCCTGAGTCAAGAAGATCCCCTGGAGAAGGAAATGACAGCCCACTCCAGTATTCTTGTGTGGAGAATCCCATGGACAGTGGAGCTTGGTGGCTAGAGTCCATGGGGTCACAATGAATTGGCCACAACCTAGTGACTAAACCACAACATCTATCTTTCTATCATCTATTATCTATCTATCTATCTATCTATCTATCTATCTATCTATCTATCTATCATCTATTATCTATCTCTGCCTGTATATGAGGGGAAAATGTGCAACCATTTGCCATGCCCACACTGAACAAAAACAGAACCGTAACTGAGCAGGAACATCACCAATGGCTTCATCTCAGAAACGAAGCTGAATGGAAGCTGAAGGTTGCGAGGACACAGTCCAGAGTATTTTCAGGCAAATCTGGGGAATTATACTGACAGCTAGTGCAAATCATGCTTCATAGTGAAAGGCAGGCCAGGAAACCACTTACCCAGGTAGTAGCAAAGTATATACAGCAGCCTCATTTTCTCCAAGGTTGTAAAACATCCACATACCACAGTTACTCATGGAGAAAACTTGCTGTCCCACCTTCGTTCTCATGAAAGCTGAGCCCTCTGCCATTTCCATCAGCCACCTGGTGGGCTATGAATAGAAGGAAGTCGGTAAATTTACACAAGCTAGGAGGTAAAATCTCCCTTTTCCATTCTCAGCCCAGAAGGGATTTTTTTCCCTCCTCTGTGACCATTTGTTGTGTGAGGGAGGCATGTGGGGGGAGGGGCTGTGGTCAATTTTCAGGGGGGCCTGTGTTGAAAGTATATTGATACAACTTGTATCCTCAGAGTTCCCAGAGAAACAGAACCAATAGGATAGATAGAGAGATGGATGTAAGAGAAGATGTATTATAACAAATGACCCACACATTTATGGAGGCTGAGAGGTGCCATGATCTGCTGTCTGCAAGCCTGAGATCAGGAAAGTCTGGTAGAGTTCAGTTACAGTCAGGAGGTCTGATGTCTGACGACAGAAGACAGACGTCCCACTTAAGAAGGGAGGTGAATCTGCCCTCCCTCTGCCTTTTGTCCCTTTCCGGTCCTCAGGAGACTGGCTGCTGACTGTCCACACTGGCAAGGGTGACCTTGGCTCAGTCCACTGAATCAAAAGCTAATTTCCTCTGAAACATCCCACAGACGTACCAAGTTTTACCAGCTGTCTGGAAACAGTTTCACCAGAATTAAACATACTCACATAGAATTAAACATCTCACAATCTCTTTGGAAAACAGCCCTAGTGTGGGCCCTCTCGGATGGGCTTTGCCTGCAGAAGTAGGACAGGAGACACCTACACTATCTGCAAAGGAGGGGCGATGGAGCTGGTCTGAGCTGGCTGGGGAAACACAATCTAAGTGACTCTGAACAGGCCAGCACAGACATGGCCTGCTCATAGTGTGGGCCTTGCCCAGACATCTGGTACACCTGCCATTTGTGGGTAAAATGCCCCCAAACTGCAGATGGCTCATGCCAGACTGAGGATTTCCATGGGTGGCCAGACAGTCTTAGCTTTGCTATTCCTCTGCAGCCAGTCTAGAGGAGCCACATGAACAGCAGGCAGGCCAAAAAACCCCATGGAGGTTGGAAGGATCTAGTCTTTGTGGACAATGTTTTTAAGAACCACAATAAGGCAGATTCTGGGATTTTGATCAGTGCCAACTATTTCAGGGTCCAGCCGTGGCTGGCATCCCTCCATGGTGCTGTTGGAGGCACTGACCAGTGTGTTTAGAATTTCTGACAGCCCGTCATGGCTTGGATGCTAGTGTTGGCCAAACCACCATTCTCTTTTGGAAGGTTCTGAAGAAGGTGTCAGCTCTTCTAAGGATAAACCACTGCAATTTTTTAAACTTGCCAGTTGCTATCAAGTTATAGACTCGGATCTGTGCTCGGCACAGACTATTCTCCTAGTAGCTCTGCTGATATGGAAATGGACACAAGCTGCCCAAAGATGTATTATGCTCACCTGGATGCACAGCTGGGTTTAGGCAGATTTTCTTTGATCTGATTCATTAAGTTGGAGAAATTCACCATGCCTCCCCATCCTCCTATGGGCTTCCTTTGAAATCAACAACAAATTAATCCCTGATGACCACAGACAGTATTTGACACAGACATGGACTGAAGCCCACCGGGCTTCTCTGTCCATGGGATTTCCCAGGCAAGAATACTGGAATGGGTTGCCATTTCTTTCTCCAGGGTATCTTCCTGACCCAGGAATCGAACCTGTGTCTCCTGCAGCTCCTGCACCGGTGGCAGATTCTTTACCACTGATCCACCTGGGAAGCCATTTACTTATTATTGGAAAGAATCGCTCCACAGTGTTGTGTTAGTTTCTGCTGTACAACAAAGTGAATCAGCTATGTGTATACATATATTCCCTCCCTCCTGGACCTTCCTCACACCCCTCCCACCACCCTCTAGGTGATCACAGAGTGCCAGCTGAGCTCCACTGTGCTGCATAGCAGGTGGCCACTATGTCTATCTTACACACGGCAGTGTATATATGTCAACGCCACTCTCCCTTTCCTCTCACCCTCCCCTCCACCTGGCCCGAGTCCACATGCCTGTTCTCTACATCTGCACCTCTATTCCTGCTCTGGAAATAAGTTCATCTGTACCATTTTTCTAAATGCCACATGTATGTATTAATACATGATAGTTGAATATTCATTGGAAAGACTGATGCTGAAGCTGAAGCTCCAGTACTCTGACTACCTGATGCAAAGAGCGGACTCATTGGAAAAGACCACAAATGCTGGGAAAGATTGAGTGCGGCAGGAAAAGGGAGAGACAGAGGATGAGATGGTTGGATGCATCACTGTTTCAATGGACATGAGTTAGAGCACGGTCTGGGAGATAGTGAGGGACAGGGAAACCTGGCGTACTGCAGTCCACGGGGTCACAAAGCATCGGACATGACTGAGCGACTGACAGCAAATATGATATTTGTTTTCCTCTTTCTGACTTGCTTCACTCTGTAGGACAGACTCTAGGTCCATTCACATCACGGCAACATCCAGGCCTTTTGGTGGCTCTGACCAGATGGTGGGCGATGGGGTGGTCTCCAAGAGCTGGCCAGGGGCTTCCTTCCCTTCCCGTGAGTGAGAAGCCTGGCTTCAGGGGCAGGGCGTTTGGGCGGCTGTTAGTGCCCTTGCTGGCCATGAGGCAGTGTCTGTGACCTCAGTTCTTCAGGACAAGGAGAGGCCTGGGAAGTTGAGCCATTTGTCCTGCAGGACACTTGGTGGTGACTCTCAAGCTGTCAACAGAGTGCTGTCCAAACACGAGCCCAGATGCACCATCTGCACACTGATCTGACAGTGCCAAGGCACTCCTCTCTGGATTTCCAAGGTGCTGTGGTCAGCTGTGACTGTCCCCTGACCCAGAGCCCTGAGTCAGCCCTGTCATCGCCCAGCTTGGCCCTGCTGTGGAGCCCCACTCCACGTGCGCCTGAAGATGTGGCCAGTTACTGCCTCTGTCTTCTCTCAGGTAACTCAGGAGGGTTGGACTAGATCCAGATTGCTCCTCCACTAAGCTGGAAGCCTCACGGGGTGGCAGACACGATTCAGTTCCCAGACAGTTTAAACATCTGCTCCTGCATTTTGCGTGTTTAAGGCACTGCCTTCAGAGGGAAGCCCAGGCCTCTAGCTTTCCAGGCTCCCTACTCTCCCTCCTGTAGACCTGGGCATCCCGCGTTTGCTTTGTGCAGCCATCAGGGGCCTTGGGAAGTGTCACCTTACATCATAACTCTGGACTAGCATGAATGACATGGTTTCAAGCCACTTAGGTCACAGCCTGTAGGCGGGTAGGTGCCGGGGCTGCTTCGGGGGGTGGGCACAGGGACAGTGGCCCAGTTGAAGTAGGTCCCTGCCCTCTGGCGTGGCTTCCCTTTGTGTCTCTTATTTCTGTGGCCTATGCTTCAAGTTCTGAGCTCTGTTTCCAATAAACCTTCTTTGGGTGACTCTGAGGCTGGGAGTTGCCATGATATCAGAGTACCTGAGCAGAGGGCAGGTCTCCAGGCGCTGCCTGAGGGAGGTCTGGCCCCCTGCTCTGCCTCTCTCCCCCTCCTCCCCTCAGTTCACTTGCCCAGATCCCCTGGGCTCCCCTATCTTGGCTTCCATCTCACCTCTGTAACACCAGTTCCCACGAGACCAGTGGCCTCTCCTGGACACGCTGCTTTCCCTTTTCTGGCAGCTTGTCACTGTCTGCATTCTTCAGGACTTGCTTCTTCAGTGTTTTCTGTTTATTGCTGCTTCCCCTTCAGCTAGAATGCAGACCCTGAGGGTAGAATCTTTCTTCTTGAGAGCAACCACTGTGCTCGGCGCAGAGTGCAGTTCTGCAGTAAATATCTGGTAACTGAATCAAATGCAGGAGCAGAGCTCATCTCGTCCACTGCTCTGTCCTCAAGGAGTGAAACCCCGGCCCCAAGAGCCCACTGACTTGCTGGACATGGTGGCCCTAGCAATGGTGAAGTGGGTGGCTTGGGATCCACTCAGGGACCTTCTGATGACTGACCATCCCAACTATGAACTCCCCGCTCTCTCTTCCTCCTCGAATCCCCACAGCAGATGATGTGACCTGTGGGCTGAGCTCTAGGCACTGAATGGATGAGCTGGTGAGCATGCACAGAAGGCTCTGACAAGCCCTCCTGTCTGGTGTGGACAGGGCACTGGGCGGAGGTTCTCAAGCCAGGCCAGTGACTATGCCACTTCTCTCTCATTTTCTCCATCTACACAGTGAGGGTAATAAGAACAATGTTTACCTCTTAGGAGTAGTATGTAGTTTAAAGAGCAAAATGTAAGGAGATTGTTTTGGATAATGCTGGCCCTTAGGAGGGACACAGTAGATGTTTATTGTTGCATTAGTAGGAACAGTTATACACCACCCTTGATACAGTGTTCAACACACAGTGTGGGAAGAAGGAGTGATGAGGTGGATGCACCCTTGGATGGATCTGGAGGTATCTCACCGACACTTGCTCAGGGCATAGGGAAAGTCTCCAGTTACCAGGCTTCCTTTCTTAAGTATCTACAGCCCTTTCTTTGTTATCAACTAGCCCTGCACCCATGCCTGCCCTCATAGGTTCATCCTGAGCAGTATGTCCACTCAAGGACATATCAGTGATGCTAAGGACTCTGTTCTGCTCTTTCCCTTCCCCTCACTCAGAATTCCTTCCTCCTCAGCCTAGAAAATCCATCTGCTGCTTCCCTGGTGGATCAGATGGTAAAGAATCTGCTTGCAATGCAGGAGATCCCAGTTTGATCCCTGGGTTGGGAAGATCCCTTGGGGAAGGAAACGGCAATCCATTCCAGTATGTTGCCTGAGAATTCCATGGACAGAGGAGCCTGGCAGGCTACAGTTCATGGAGTCTCAAAGAGTCAGTCATGACTGAGTGACTATCACTGTCACATTCACAGCCCAATAAACCTGTCTAATGCTAATGGACCAGTCTTTGTACTGAGGCTCCAAGATGCTGCTTCTTCCCTCCAAGTACTGGGATTGCATCTCCACGCTAGCATGCTGTGAGGCTCTGGAAATCAGTCTGGGACCCAGTGGAGTCAGCACTGCAGCGAGAGGAGAGTGTGGACTTCAGAAGAAACTGCCATGGAAATGGCTGTGGTGAGCCTCATTCAACCTGGAATGCCTTCCTGCAGCTCTCTGGGGCCCCACTCCAGTCGGTGTCTTTCTGGCTGCCATCACGCTGGCCATCGCCTCCCACCTCTCATGTGGCAAGTTCTCCCCTGGTCACATGAAAGCAGATCTAGATTCTGGTTGACTTTGTTATCCCAAGTGTAGGTAGGACTCCTTTTCTTTCTCGGGAAGCTTGCTTTCTAAGCAGCCCTGGTGCCAGGAGCTAGAGGCTTTTTTTAGGGATGAGCGGGTAGTCCAGCATTTGTACTGAATGTTCTGAGTCAACTTGGCCTGTGCAGGGTCACTGTTGGAAACTGTGTAATGGGAAAGCGAGTTACTTTTGAGCCCCAAGGTTCACTGACATTCTATCTGGCTGCCTGGAAAGCTTTCTTTCTGGGCTCCATCCAAAGACCAGCTGTAGATGCTGGTCTGGGTCTCATTGTTCAGTTGCTCAGTTATGTACAATTCTTTATGACCCCATGGACTGTAGCAAGCTAGGCTTCCCTGTCCTTCACAATCTCCTGGGTGGTTTGCTCAAATTCATGTCCACTGAGTAAATGATGCCATCCAACCATCTTAACTTCTGCTTCTCCCTTCTCCTCTTGACCTCAATCTTTTTCATCATCACAGTCTTTTCCAATGAGTTGTCTGTTTGCATCAGGTGGCCAAAGAATTGGAGCTTCAGCTTCAGCATCAGTCCTTCCAATGAATACTTAGGGTTGATTTCTTTTAGGATTGACTGATTTGATCTCCTTGCTGTCCAAGGGACTCTCAAGAGTCTTCTCCATAACCACAGTTTGAAAACATTAATTCTTAGTGTAAGGTCGGACCCTGGGGGCCATGATGGGCTGCCCCTCTTCTCCCTCCCGCTGGCTGAGAAGGTCCCCAATGACAGCACACTTAGCCAGTTGCCATGACGAGCCACCCCTCCTCTCCCACTGGCCAGGGGAGTCCCTAAGGGAGGGAGGATCCCGGGGACCAAGGACAGCACACTTCGCCGCCAAAGCTGCTCTGCCCCAGCCGCATAGAAAGACCTATCAGCCTACGTCAGTGTGAACCAGCAACCTATCCAAACCCCTTCCGCTAACCTGGCCATCCCCCCTGCAGCGTGCATATATAAACAAACTTCTAGCGTGGTCCGGCATGCGGACTTCCTGGACCTGCCTCCTTCAGGTCTGGGAACCCCTCTCGGGAGTGCTTCCTCAGTAAATCCCGTTAAATACTCTACTGGGGTCCTGGTCATCTTTACCTAACACTTAGGTCCTCAGGCTTTTTTATAGTTCAGCTCTAACATCCATACATGACTACTGGAAAATTCGTAGCTTTGACTACACGGACCTTTGTCGGCAAAGTGACTTCTTGGCTTTTTATTTTTATTCTTTAATTTTATCCTGAATCCCCCTCCCTTCTCCCTCCCCATACCATCCCTCTGGGTCATCCCAGTGCACCAGCCCCGAGCATCCTGAATCATGCATCGAACCTACTTCTTGGCTTTTTAACACACTGTCTAGGTTTGTCATAGCTTTCCTGCCAAGAAGCAATCATTTTCTAATCTTTTGGCTGCAGTCACCATCCACAGTCAGTTTAGAGCCCAAGAAGACGAAATCTGTCACTGCTTCCACCTTTCCCTCTTCTGTTTGCCATCAAGTGATGGGGCCAGATGTCATGACTTTGTTTTTGAATATAGAGTTTTAAGCCAGCTTTTTCACTCTCCTCTTTCACCTACATCAAGAGGCCCTTTAGTTCCTCTTTACTTTCTGCCATTAGGGTGGTGTCATCTATATATCTGAGGTTACTGGTATTTCTCCCGGCAATCCTGATTCCAGCTTGCACTACTTCCAGCCCGGCATTTCACATGATGTACTCTAGATATAAGTGAAATGAGCAAGGTGACAATATATAGCCTTGACATACTCCTTTCCCAATTTTGAATGAGTCTATTGTTCCATGCCTGGTTCTAGCTGTTACTTCTTGACCTGTATACAGGTTTCTCAGGAGGCAGGTAGACATGAACCTATTTGCAGGGCAGGAATAGAGATGCAGATGTAGAGAGCAGATCTGTGGACACAGTGGGGGGAAAGGGATGGTGGAAGGAGTTGAGAGAGCAGCATTGACATAAACACATTATTAGATGCAAAAGAGATAGCTAGTGGGAAGCTGCTGTACTGCACATGGAGCTCAGTTCTGTCCTCTGTGATGGAACTAGAGGGGTGAGATTGGTGGGGGAGGAGGGAAGAGGCAGGAGGGAAGGAGGCTAAGGAAAGAGAGGGTGTATGCATGCATACAGCTGAATCACCTTGTTGCATAGCAGAAATGAACACAACATTGTAAAGCAATTATACCAAAAAAAACCAAAACAACAAAAAAAAACTTTAGAGCAGAACTTCCTAGCAGAATGCTGGAGGTGGGACCTCAGAGCCAGACCACCTGTTTCACAGGGAAACTATCCCCTCCCCCCTCTCCAGCGTGAGCTTAGCCAGGTGATATGCTATGCTAGTGTGCATGCACGCTAAGTTGCTTCAGTCATGTCTGACTCTTTGTGACCCTGTGGACTGTAGCCCTCCAGGCTTCTCTGTCCATGGGATTCTCTAGGCAAGAATATTGGAGTGGGTTGTCAAGCCCTCCTCCAGGGCATCTTCCCAACCCAGGGATTGAACCCAGGTCTCTTGCATTGCAGGTGGGGTCTTTACCTCCGAGCCACTAGGGAAGGCCCCTTGAATGCTAAACCCTGGGGCAAACTGAATCTTCGGAATGGGTCACACCAGCATCCATCCTGTCCACTAGCTCTCTGATAGTGTGATAACCCTACACCTTTATAGCACTTGTCCCACAGTGAACTGTGCTGGAGGTCTTGCTGTGAGGCTCGAGGCCATGGGTCACAAACATTGCCCAGCTGCCCTCTCTGGTTTGGCTTGCTCTGGGGGATGCCAGCTGAAGCACTGTGAGAACACTCCAGCAGCCTGAGGGTCATCGAACTTGCCCACCAATAGTGACCGCAGCCTCTGCTGTCCCCTGACGGGTCCTCCTGGGACTCTGAGCTGGAAAAGCCCAGGTGAGCAGTGCCTAAATTCCTGCCTCAGGGAAACTGGGAGAGGTAATAGAGATTACTGTCATATCCAGACGCTACATTATGAGGAGTTTTGTTACTTATTCATTGTGCCCCAAGCAAGTCCCCAGCAAGAAAGGAGGCCATTCTTACATTATTGAATCTCAGATTGCAGTCAGGCTGAGACTTTCTAGCTCAAAGAAGCTGCTTCTAAAAATCTGGACCGCATACTTCATTTTATGAATAAAATATCTATTGCACCCATTGACCATTCAGGTAACTATTTCTAAGGTTTTGGGTGTAGCTATCTTGTCTTTGATAAAACTGAAAGCAAAACTGAGACACACATCACGACACACCCTTCTCCTGAGTGGCCCCGGCACCTCACTCATTTGGATAGCACATATGGGTACCTGGGTCCTTGCCGAACCAGAAAGCACTGGAAATAAGAGAAAAAGGTGCTGACCTACACGTTTGCCTGGACATCCGAAAAATAATTTTAAATATTTATAAGTGATCTATAGGAGAGTACCCATTTGTCACAGAGAACTTCAATTACTAGATGGTCTACTAGAATTAAAAAAAAAAACACAAAACTTGTTTCTTTTTGAGAAAGCGTTTTATAGATCTGCTTGAAACTAAGCTCTGTTCTGCTTAAATGTGTTTGAAAACAAAGTGTACTTACAAAAGGAAGTTGCTGAGTGGCTAAATGGAAGGATGCCCGTGGATTTGGAGTTCTGGACACCAGCTCTGAATGTCTAGCTGTGGGCATGTTTCCCATCAGCCCCTGCTAAGAGGAAGGTTGTCTCTTCAAGGAACTTGTAGTGGAAAGCGACTGCTGTTTTCTGGCTGGGGCCAGCTCGACTACTGTGGCTGAGAAACTGTGTGTGCCCTCCTCTCCTTTGTGGGCACCAGCATATACTGCAGGGAGGAAGTGTGGTCGTGGGACTGGGTGCTACAGATGGCACTGGGTGGAACACAGCTGTCCCCCCCTCATGCTGGCAGGATGTGGAAGGGCTGAATGGTGACGGCTGTTGGAGAGATGACTGTGAAACAGGCATCGTCCCCTACCTGCATTGCACTGGAGCAAGGGGAGGAGGGGAAACAAACTCTTATCCTGTTACTGCTCACACTGGCTAGCTTACTTGGGAACATCTGGAGGACAGGTGTGTTCCTGAGTTGTCCTTGTCTTTGCAGAATCTGCTAGTGAGTGGACTTCACTTGGGACAGCAAGTGGCTTCACTTGGGACAGCAAGTAGTTCAGTGATTCATTTGTTTCTACAAGAAGAAAGAAAGGGCTGAGATCCAACACTGAATGGGAGAGTGGAGCCCGCCAGGCTCTTTGCATCTTGTCCTCGATAAGAGTTACAGAAGCGGGCCAGCCTTTTGTGTGCACGGGCAGGCAGAACGGGATGTGTTTCTAAGTGTTTACCTTTCTTTTGCTCTCTGTCCTGGTCAGGCGGCCTCACTTAAACTGTTAGGCTTACTGGTTTTCATCAGTAACCACGACTGGAAGGAGCAGAGTGAATGAGTGAGAATGCTTTATAGACTCCGAGTTCTTTCCTTGACCATAAAGATTTCTTTAGGAAATCTGGTTGCCTGGAAGTGTAGACAAAAATCAAGGCATCCCTGAAAAGGACCAAGGTCAGATGGGTTTCTGTATTAGCATGATACTTGTAAACTTGAAGTAGGACAAGCGTATTATGGAATATTTTCTGGATGTGCTTACCTACTTATCCATAAAGGTACTAAATTGTCCCTTTTTTTCCTGTGTGTAAAAATGTCATTCTAGGTACCTCTCCTGCAGGCCTCAAAAGTCTGTTTAAAATCAGATTGCCCACAAGCACCCACCATAGTCACCTCCAGCACAGTAGAGCTAGCATTCATAAACAGTCATCAATCACCCTGTTTCAATTGGAAAAGGAACGTCCAAAATGCCAAGTGGTAAACTATGATGGAAATTTGTATTTTGAAGCTGGTGTTTTTGGAGTTGAAAGACAACAATCAGATCTAACACCTTAAATCATTTTATAATGAATGTCCATGTCAAAGGTGAAATTTCTAATTTTTTAAATTAAAAAATTTGATTGAAGTATCACTGATTTACTGTTTTCTAATTTCTGCTGTACATCAAAGTTACACAATTATACACATATGTACATTCTTGCTTTATATTCTTTTTCATTATGGTTTATCCCAGGAGATTGAACATAGTTTCCTGTGCTATACATGAGGACCTTGTTGTTTATCCATTCTAAATGTAATAGCTTGCATCTACTAACCCCAAACAGCCAGGCCATTCCTCCTCCTCCCCTTCATCCCCTTGGCAACCACAGGTATGTCCTCTATGTCTATGAGTCTGTTTCTGTTTTGTAGATAGGTTCATTTGTGCCGTATTTTAGATTTCACATGCAAGTGAAATCATATGGTATTTATTTTTCTCTTTTTGACTTACTTCACCTTAGATGATAATTTCTAGCTGCATCCATGTTGCTACGAATGGAATTACTTCATTCTTTTTTATTGCTGAGTAGTATTCCATTTCATTGTCGTTTCCATGTTTCCCCATCTATTTGCCAAGGAGTGATGGGACCAGATGCCATGATCTTAGTTTTCTGAATGTTGGGTTTTAAGCCAGCATTTTCACTCTCTTTTCACTTTCATCAAGAGGTTCTTTAGTTCTTCACTTTCTGCCATAAGGGTGGTGTCATCTGCATATCTGAGGTTATTGATTTCTCCCTGTAATCTTGGTTCCAACTTGTGTTTCATCCAGCCTGGCATTTCTCGTGATGTACTCTGCATTTAAGTTAAGTAAACGGTGACAATATATAGCCTTGACATACTCCTTTCTGGATTTGGAACCAGTTTGTTGTTCCATGTCCAATTCTAACTGTTGCTTCTTGACCTGCGTACAGATTTTTCAGGAGGCGGGTCAGGTGGTGTGGTATTCCAATGTCTTTCAGAATTTTCCAGAGTTTGTTGTGATCCACACAGTCAAACACTTTGGCATAGTCAATAAAGAAAAGTAGATGTTTTTCTGGAACTCTCTTCCTTTTTCAATGATTCAGCAGATGTTGGCAGCTTTATCTCTGGTTCCTCTGCCTTTTTCTAAGTCCAGCTTGAACATTTGGAATTTCACAGTTCACGTACAGTTGAAGCCTGGCTTGGAGAATTTTGACCATTACTTTGCTACTGTGTGAGATGAGTGCCATTGTGCGGTAGCTTGAGCATTCTTTGGCATTGCTTTTCTTTGGGATTGGAATGAAAACTGACCTTTTCCAGTCCTGTGGCCACTGCTGAGTTTTCCACATTTGCTGGCATATTGAGTGCAGTACTTTCATAGCATCATCTTTTAGAATTTGAAACAGCTCAACTGGAATTCCGTCACCTCCACTAGGTTTGATGGTAGTGATGCTTCCTAAGGTCCACTTGACTTCACATTCCAGGATTTCTGGCCCTAGGTGAGTGATCACACCATCATGGTTATCTGCGTCATTAAGATCTTTTTTGTATAGTTCTCTGTATTCTTGTCACCTCTTTTTAATATCTTCTGCTTCTGTTAGGTCAATACCATTTCAATGGAAACATTGAGAGACTTTATCTTTTTTGGCTTCAAAATCACTGCAAATGGTGACTGTAGCCATGAAATTAAAAGACACTTGCTCCTTGGAAGGAAAGTTATGACCAACCTAGATAGCATATTAGAAAACAGAGACATAACTTTGCCAGCAAAGGTCCGTCTAGTCAAAGCTATGGTTTTTCTAGTAGTCAGGTATGGATTTGAGAGTTGGACTATAAAGAAAGCTGAGTGCCAAAGAACTGATTCTTTTGAACTGTGGTGTTGGAGACGGCTCTTGAGAGTCCCTTAGGCTGCAAGGAGATCCAACCAATCCATCCTAAAGGAAATCAGTCCTGGATATTCGTTGGAAGGACTGAAGCTGAAGCTGAAACTACAGTACTTTGGCCACCTGATGCGAAGAGCTGACTCACTGGAAAAGACCTGGATGCTGGGCAAGATTGAAGGCAGGAGAAGGGGACAACAGAGGATGAGATAGTTGGACGACATCAACACAATAGACATGAGTTTGAATAGGCTCTGGGAGATGGTGATGGACAGGGAAGCCTGGCATGGTGCAGTCCACGGGGTCACAGAGAGTCAGACATGGCTGAGTGACTGAACTGAACTGACTCCATTTTATATGAACCACATCTTCTTTATCTGTTCATCTGTCCATGGACATTTAAGTTGTTTCCATGACTTGACTATTGTGAATGATGCCGCTATGAACATAGGGTGCATGTATCTTTTTTAATTTATAGTTTTGTCTGGGTATATGCCCAGGAGTGATATTGGTGGATTGTATGGTAATTCTATTTTCAGTTTTCTGAGGAACCTCCATACTGTTTTCCATAGTGTCTGTACCAATTTACATTCCCACTAACAGTGTAGGAGGGTTCAAAGGGAAACTTTTAAATGGAGACATTTTGAGGTGCAACGATTCCACATGCAATTAATTTGCTTAATTGCAGGCCTGGCTATGTGCTATGCTCAGTGTGTTTGTCCTGATCTACCCTCACACAAATTTTACTGGAATTAGTGACTAGAAAAGCCAAATTTTTCATCTGTAGATTAGGAGATGTTTTTGATACATGAAGCTGAAATCTCCTACAGAGAGAATCCAAATGCTTTTGTGTAACTTTATTTTGAGCTGCAGGAATGATCTTGGGCATATCCTTCTATCTCATCTGTGCACAGGGTTTGATTTAAAGTCTATATGACAGAAGCCCCGTGCCAAGAATGCTTGCGTCTGCAAAGAGCAGAGCAGGATCCCAGCCGTGGCAAGTCACATTTCAAAGCTGACTGTTTCAGAGATTAGATTTTAATGTGGCTCACAGGAGTTAAGGGCTTCTTCAAAATCCTCTGACCTGTGGTGGGCTGGTGGATTCCAAGTTTATGACTCTGTTTGCTAACTCCTCCTGTGGGAGACGAATTCCTTTCAGAGCCGTGACTATGTTAATGAGGATGAGCAGGCTGTGGAGAAATGCTTCGCTCTTTCCAGCAGACAGACTTGTTTTTCTCAGGCTTTGAGAGACAGGGGCAGTGGTGATGATGTCAAGAAGGTTGTGTTGCCCCAAATCTCCCCCTCCCAAGACTGAGGAGTCATAAAACCTCATTTAATCTGAGTATAAATGCAAACCTTGCAGCTGAGGCCACGATGGCAAGGAACAGAGGGCCTGAAGTGAAGGGATGGGCAACCACCTGCATTGTGGTTTCAGAGATGCCTGATTCTTTGATACCCCTCCAAGTGAGAGGGGGGGGTCTCTGTCACCTCCCTCAACTCTGGGTGGGGTTGTGGGTGCTCCACCTAATAGCCAAATAAGATGGGAGGGAAAGTAGAGGACCTTGGAAGTGTGGCAACTTTGCCTCATCCTTTTGGGACACTTGCTCTCTATGTTTCTTCCCAAGCAGGAAGCCCATTCCACATGGAGAGGGTTCTCAGGGTTACCAGACCCCATGGATCCCAGCTTGGAGTCACCCCATCCTAGGCTCCAGCCTCAGGGGGCTCCAGCCTCCAGCTGTTTAGGTGAGCCCAGATGGGGATGCAGATGCTGGGGGACAGAGTCAACATCCTTGCTGTGCCCTCCCTGAATTCTGATCCTCAGCATCTAGATCATGGCTGCTATTTTAACTTGGGGGTGGCCTTAAGAAATAGGAATATCCAGGATCCAGGTAGTGTCCCTTCTTGCTGGGTATAAGACCTGAGGCCAGGACAACAAGAATGATCGCAAACACGAGTGTGACACTTCTCAAGGGCAGCCCTTCTCCAAACCTCTCATAGCTGCTCACCGTCTGCTCCTCATGGAAGCTGAGGCTCAGAGCCAGGGATCCCGGCTGCTCCTGGTAAAGCCCCGTCCCGGGAGGGCTGATGTTCATTGTCAGGAGCTTGAGGGTTGGGGCAGTTGTTAGGTGAGAGAAGGAGAATGCTGAAGGGAGGAATGAGGCTGCCCCTACAAGGCTCAGCTGGCGTCCTTGTCCCAGGAACTTTGAACACCCGTTCCTTGGTTTATGTTTGTAGGAAGCATAACCAGGCTATCTGCACACCCTTAGCCCCTCCGTGGGGTGGTGGCTGGGGCACATGCCTCTTGCTGAGGACTTACCTGGGGCTCCTGGTTTGTGACATGAGTTCAGAGTTGATTCTGATGTTTCAGGCTGTGAGCTGACAGGAGGCAGCTGGGGTGGGGGCTGCTCTGTCTTCTGAGAAAAAGGAAGATCCTCACTTCCATTGTCTGTGCCAGCCTCCAGCTCTGTACCTACTTTTTTTCAATTTAGATTATATTTCTTTTTTTAACTTTTTTTTTTTATGTTGGAAGACAGCCGATTAACAACACTGTGATAGTTCCAGGTGGACAGTAAAGGGATTCAGCCATACACACACACACACACACACACACACACACACACACACACACACACATCCATTCTCCCCCAAACTCTCCTCCCATCCAGTCTGCCATATAACATTGAGCAGAGTTCCCCGTGCTGTACAGTCCTTGTTGATTATCAGTTTTAAATACAGAAGTGCGTACATGTCCATCCCAAACTCCCTATCACTTCCTGCCAGTTTGTTTGTCTAAGTAAGTTTGTTCTCTAAGTCTGTGAGTTTGTATCTGTTTCTTTTTTTTTTTCAAATAAGTTCATTTGTATAATTTCTTTTTAGAGTCTGCATATAATGGATGTCATATGACTATATTTCTTTTCAGATAAGTTTTAAGTTCACAGCAAAATTAAGGGGAAGATACATCCTCAGGCTGATAAATGTATGTGTGTCTAGGGTGAGGCCTCCTGGAAGAGGGATGGAGGGAAGAAACTGATGCAAATGCCTTATTTGGGAGGTGACTGAAGACAGTCCCATTCAGGGAAAGAAGCAGGGAGACAGGGAGGGAGGTGAGACCATGAAAGTGGGTCCTATTGCAAACTGAGCTCCCAGTGCTGTTTTGGGCTCCAGGGCTGGATGCTGGAGGATGCCTCAGGCCGTCCCAGCATGGGCCAGCTGCTGCATCCCTCCCCCTACTCCATGCCTATTGGCTGAGGCTGCTCCGGGAGGCTTTGGCTGAGGGTTACAGGTCTGTGGTAAGGCCAGGAACCCCCACTGGTTGTTTCAGGATGACTCAGCACAGCCTGGCTTTGTGCATGGCTGCGGGAGAGCAGTCTGAGCTGAGATCTACTGGGTACCCCAGGGGCCAGGACTCAGACATCTGGCTTGTGGCGAGGTCACAGGATTTGTAGCAAGGAGTTGGGAACATTCCTTTGAAAAGCAATCTGCCCCACCATCCGCCACAACAGCCCTCAGGTCCTTCTCTGTAGTCTGTGGTAAGGCCAGGAACCCCCACTGGTTGTTTCAGGATGACTCAGCACAGCCTGGCTTTGTGCATGGCTGCGGGAGAGCAGTCTGAGCTGAGATCTACTGGGTACCCCAGGGGCCAGGACTCAGACATCTGGCTTGTGGCGAGGTCACAGGATTTGTAGCAAGGAGTTGGGAACATTCCTTTGAAAAGCAATCTGCCCCACCATCCGCCACAACAGCCCTCAGGTCCTTCTCTGTTTCCACAGGGGGAATCTCAGACTCCCCGGTGATAGCCCAGAGCCGTGACGGGGCTACAGGATGCCAGCCGTCAGCGGGCCAGTGCCCCTTGGTGACAGTCTATTCAGGAGGCAGCTCTTGCTCTGGAGAAGAAACTTCTGCCTCCAAACACCCCTTCTCCCAGCCCGTGCCAATCGGACTGCCAGTCAGATCATGACCGCTGGCAGCCTTGGAAACTGGCTTGAGGTTGGCATTGGGCCCTACCCAGGCCATCTGAGAGTCATTCTTTGGCCAGTTAACAAGCCAGTTTCCTGTCTCAGTACTTGCCATTTTTATGATACTGCACAGGCTAAAACTCTGTTTCATGTGCTGGCTCCCAGGGTCTTGGCTGCCCACCACTGTACCACCAGAGCTGGCAGACATTAGCACCTCTGTCTTAAAGAAGAAGAGACAGGCCTGGGAGGTGCTGGGGTTCTCCTGATTCACCATGGGGTGACCCTGGGCAGAATCAAGCCCGGCACCCCTTGCTGAGTGCTTGGCATCCTTCCTACCTCAGACCATGTGGCTGTTGAATTCTCCTCAGCATCAACTCCGGGAGTTCCATGGTTATGGCAGAGAACAGGAGCTCACCTGCTTACTGTGCCAGAAAGGGATGAGCAGACTGCCTGTTGGCACTCAAGTGGTCTCCCTGATGCTCTGTGTACTTTTCACCAAAAGCCCCCAAATCACACACTGAGCTGAGTGACAATACATGTGCTGGTATGCTTGGGGTGAAATACATGGATATCTGTCATTTACCTTGAAGTGAGCAAAAAATACCCTGGAGTAATGGATGGAGTTGACAGGAAACAAGAACAGCGAATGTTCACACTGACATCTAGGAGGTGGGGTTCACTAAGCGATTCTTTCAACTTTTCTATTAGAAATGTTCATAATAATGTGTTGGGAGTTCTTAGAGGTCCCCAACAAGTTCCCTTAGGATCACCTGTTCATTCCCTCATTCTGTTCTGATCACATAACAGAACAGAGCTCTGAGGTGGAGAAGGGCCAACTATCAAGGCTTGAAGGGCCTATGGTGTGTGTTTTTGGAAGCATGGAATTGTCTTGGAGGTCCAGGCAGCATTTTGTAGGATAGCTAGCAGCCTTGACTTAGCAATGACTCCGAGTAGCCCTCGGCTGCTGAGACAAGCCCATGGCTCAATACATGCCTGTGCCCCTCCCCAGGTTGACAAGCTCTGGCTTACTCTTCATTTGATGAGGGAGGCCCAGAGAGGGCAATTCACTCCAGGAATGGCACACAGCATGCAGGTGGCCATAGTAATCTAGACCCCAGGGGCTTTGAGTTCTTGGCTGGGGCTCTTTCTTTATTCTCTTGCTTCTCCTAAGACTCTCAAAGGCTGAGGTGGTAGCAATTCTTTGCACTGGGTACCATTTAAGATATTGAAATCTACTGTTTATGTGCTATCTCTCTTATACAGGTCTAAGTAGTTATTCAATCCGAAGCCAAACAGCTCTTAGCTTGGGTTCATACTGAACTCCCCTGAGTCAGTTTCATCATTCCTGGGAGGCTCACAGTATGCCTAACGGCTGCAACTGACCTGCTCTCACCTCTGTATTCCTGAGCTCTCTGCTCTGATAACATATGTACACATATGTAAGATATGAGTCCAGCTGGACTCAGAATGTCTATCACAGACACAGCAGTGTTTCCAGAAGCTGACAAAATCCTGGGACGCATCTATTTCACAAAGTTTGACTTCAGTTTACTGAGATGATTTAAATTTGGAGCATTTCAATTTGACTCTGGGTTCAGGCTTTCCTGGTTCATGTAGTAAAGAATGCCTGTAATGAAGGAGACTTGGGTTCAATCCCTGAGTCAGGAAAGTCCTTTGCAGGAGGAAATGGTAACCCACTCCAGTATTTCTGCCTGGAGAATTCCATGGATAGAGGAGGCTGACGGGCTATAATCCATGGGGTTGCAAAGAGTCGGACAAGACTGAGTGACTAATGCTTTCACTTTTTCACCTTAGTTATCCAGAAGCATTGAAACTTTTGCCACAATCTCTGTTGAAATTGGCGGCTTAATCATGTGTTTTTCTTTGTTCCCTCTGAGCTGTCATAAAATTATAGTAGGTAAATATAGAAAGGTATAAATTGAGAGGGTTGTGGACAACAGCAGATTAGATCTATCAACAAAATTTTGGGAAATGGGAAGTGTGTGGCTTAGTGGAGTAGATCAACTGCACGCTACATACCAGCAAATTCCGTGTGCGAGTGTGTGTGTTGTGTGTGGGAGATGGGTGATGGGATAATAAAAAGGAAATTTAAGATTGTCCTGGCTATGGTTGGTACACAATAAGCCAACCCACAGTGATAGGCACACAGCATCCTTCTGCATTCAGTGCTCAGGAGTTCAGGCAGGGCAGAGTGGGACTGGCTTATCTCTGCTCCTCTGTGACTGGAGTCTTAGCTGGGGAGACTCAAAGGCTGGTGGACCAGAGCACCTCACGTGGCTCTTCATGTGGCTTGGGCTTCCTCACAACATGGTGGCTGAGTTTTCAGAGGAGGATCCCAGGACAGCCAAGTGGAAGCTGCTTGGCCTCTGTGACCTAGCTTTAGTAGTCACACAGCCTAGCTTCAGCCATGATCTGTTGTTGAAGCATTCCTGAGCCTGTCTAGTTGAAAAGAAGTGTCCACAGAGACTTGCCTCTTAATGTGAGGGGGTCACAGAAGTTTGGGGCCATGCAGAACCCCAGGGAACCTAGGATCAGAAGCACTGGATACTTTGAGGTCAGAGTGAGGGTACGGCCACCTGCAGAAGGCAGGACTACTCCGTAGCAAGATGGACTCAAGAAGGCTTTGATCTTGGAAACCTCAGTGAGAGCTGAGAACAGAGAACCCAGACTGAAAACAGATGAATTAAGTAAAAATTTAAAAACTTGCTTTCCAAATAGTCAAGCCCCCTCCCACTCAGACCTCTTTCCCCACTCAACTTTGGTATGCTGCCACCCTGCAGGCAGAATGTTGAAGGATTCTTCTCTGTTGAGACTGAGAAGCCAAAGAGAAAAGACATGCAGGATTGACACCAGTGGGTAGTTTCACACCAGTGAAATAGTCCAGCACCAGCCTGATCAACCTGCAGTGAAATGACCAGGTGGCAAGCTCCACTCAGCCACACTGAGCTTCCAACCAGCCAGCTAGGACCTTAAACATGGGATTGATGACTGCAGACACCTGAGCATTTGAGGAAGGCTTTTATCAGGCATGATGGAGGTAAACAGTAACAATAAAGGACAGAAACAAGGAACTTAAAGAAAGAGAGAAAATGCAGAAAATAAAGACATATCCATGAAACAATAACGGGAAGAACTGTACAAAAAAGATCTTCATGACCCAGATAATCATGATGACGTGATCACTCATCCAGAGCCAGACATCTTGGAATGTGAAGTCAAGTGGGCTTTAGAAAACATCACTACGAACAAAGCTAGTGGAGGTGAGGGAATTCCAGTGGAGCTGTTTTAAATCCTGAAAGATGATGCTGTGAAAGTGCTGCACTCAATTTGCCAGCAAATTTGGAAAACTCAGCAGTGGCCACAGGACTGGAAAAGGTCAGTTTTCATTCCAATTCCAAAGAAAGGCAATGCCAAAGAATGCTCAAATTACTGCACAGTTGCACTCATCTCACACGCTAGTTAGGTAATGCTCAAAATTCTCCAAGCCAGGCTTCAGCAATACATGAACCGTGAACTTGCTGATGTTCAAGCTGGTTTTAGAAAGGGTAGAGGAACCGGAGATCAAATTGCCAACATCTGCTGGATCATGGAAAAAGCAGGAGAGTTCCAGAAAAACATCTATTTCTGCTTTCTTGACTATGCCAAAGCCTTTGACTGTGTGGATCACAATAAACTATGAAAAATTCTGAAAAAGATGGGAATATCAGACAACCTAACCTGGCTCTTGAGAAATCTGTCTGCAGGTCAGGAAGCAACAGTTAGAACTGGACATGGAACAACAGACTGGTTCCAAATAGGAAAAGGAGTACGTCAAGGCTGTCTAGTGTCACCCTGCTTATTTAACTTCTATGCAGAGTACATCATGAGAAACGC